>BRDA01015432.1:509-14583 GCA_036984385.1 Crenuchus spilurus | reverse complement strand
CTGATCTGTAACTACAGGACATTTTTGGTTGAGGATATTTATGCCAAAGGTGAGTCAACCAGTTATTAAATCCAAGGTTAACATACTTTCTTCACCCTGCACTGAGAATGTTTACATGTTGTGTTCATATATTTTTTTGTTGTGCAGTATACGTTTAAGCAGACTGTGTTTGTCTGTTGTTGTGACTTAGATGAAGATCAGAACACATTTAATGACAAATTTATGCAAAAATCCAAGTAGTCCCAAAGGGTTCACATACTTTTTCTTACAACTATAGACGTGTGTGTGTGTGTGTGTGTGTGTGTGTGTGTGTGTGTGTGTGTGTGTGTGTGTGTGTGTGTGTGTGATATTGAAGGTGCTAAAACCGTAAATGGAAAAAAACTCCATGACACACGTCCCTGAATTTAAAATTCTTTTATTCTGATATTTTGGAGACAATATTTTGGAAATAAATTCATATATGGACGTCAAACACACTATATATAACTGCCTTGGAAACCCACTCCAAGCATTTAAGTGATCATGCCTTAAGGATATGGAAAAAAAATACTTGTGCTATATAGAACTGGTTGATTGACATTTTCAAAATTGTAGCAGATGGCTGTGCTTTAGCGTGTGCCAATTAAATGTTCACAGCATTAAAAGAGCCTTTTACTACTATATTCTGCATTAGGCTTGGCTATACTATGCAAATTATGCAGTAAACTGCTTTTTATCATTTTGGGCATAAGCAATGAAAAATGATTACTGTGTGCAGAAATGAGTCTTTGATCACTGAAGTCTTTGTTTTGTTCAGTTTAGATGTCAGTTTAATTTTAAATTGAGAAGTAAAAATAAATGTATCAAGAGATCAAACAGAGTTGTGAATATATGTTGGCTGAATTCTGTTGACTTTAACCGCATATAAGACAGGTGTGTGTGATGTTGCCTGTGATGTTATTATCTTTCAGCTCTTGTACAAATGTCTCTATGACCTTCTCCTCTAGTGCTCGGTCACGTTTAGTCCTCAAACAGTCCTGGTCCTTAGGAAAATAGGCTGAAGGAGCGCCTGCGACGTGGATGTCAGACTCTGCAAAGGAACAAAGTCGCAAAATATAGTTGGGTTAGAATGGCTGCCACTTATATAATGTAAATAATTAGCTGTTTAACATGAGAACAATGAGCTTTAAATGAAACATATCATGGAAAGCAGGATTATTTATTTATTTATTAATAGCTTGATGTGCATATTGTAAACATTTCAAAATGTATTTCCCAGGCCAAACAATACATACATATGGACATTAATGGCTAAGGTGGGCCATTTTGAAATGGTATTTTTGTGATATCACTACAGACAATGAAGTTACATATATTTACTTATTCACAGTGAAGTTATAAGGAGTGTTTCTTCTCAGATTGCTTTCTAAGTGCTACCTAAATTACAGCCATATCTAACTCTCAAACTGTTCATATCTTTGCAAATAGCTGGAAATGACAACGTAAAATGTCTGCTTAATGTTATGAGGACCTTAAATAGCAATTTTATGCATATCAGACAGTTTACTTCCTTAGTTGTGTTTCGTATGAGTACTAGATTATGCATAACTGAAAAGAACCCTTGTTGGGAGGAGATCTAGCTAGCTATGAGGTGTAAATTGCAATGACATTCAGAGAAAATTGGTGATGTGATTCAATTGTAGAAAAACTTGAAGCAAAAAAAAGAAAAAGATGGACATCTGGAAGCGAAAATATAATAGAAGGATGGTGCATAAATAGGTTTAAGGTGCATTAGTACTACAACTCTAAGTGTACCCGCAACTATTTAAAAAATATAAGATCAAACAGCATTACATCTGCATTTGATTGACAGGGGACGTTGGGCATGCACTATGAAAAGTAAAAGATTTTCGTTGTTGGTAGCATGAGTAGTGGCATAGTCAGGGACATCGTAGTGGAGTGAAAAGTGGGACTGTGTTACCAGGGCCCCAGGTGGGTGGAGGGCCTTTGAGGAGTCTGGAATTTTATTTTCCTTTACATATTAAGGTAAATAATATTTACTAATAGGAAGGGGCAGGGGCCGTGTGCACTGCTTGTGCAGTGCCCTGGGCATAGTTACTGTCAGCTTTGTTCAGAAAATGATGAATTCTGTTTGTGAATTTAATTTTGCAGCGTAGAGGCCATTTTTCTCTAGCATGATTTTGTGTGTAGTCTTATCTGATATTCCATGGTCAGTACTGTATATACAGGAATAGTGTGTGTGTGTGTGTGCTTGTGTTAATATTGTAGAAGTCATATAGCCTTTAGGAACATTTTTTCCAAAATGACAGACAGCTTCTGATGGCAGAGTGGACTTGGCTGTAGGGAAGTTTCCAGAAATGCACTCACTGTTACAGACGGCCAGCCTGTTCCCTCCCACATACTGTGTTGTCCACTTGTGTTTAGTAGCAGCACTGCACTCCTCATAAAGTCTGGATTTCCTCAGAAAGGAGAAGTCCTGATCCTGGAAGAGGGAATATAAAATGCATACTGTATACTTCCAAAACCACAAGAGTGACTAATTTATAACCTTGTGTCAGGCCACAGAACGACATGGACTGTGTGATTAAAACACATCTTTAATTAAAGGATCTGACCACACTCCCTGTGTTACAGTGTTCAAATGTACAGTATGGTCCTAAGATGTAATAAAAAATTCAAACACTACTGTCATTTTCAAATCTTTGCCCGGGGGGCTCATCTACTTAAGCGTTTTTTTTCATACTCATGACACATTCATAGTATTTCTTGTCTTTCTCTATTTCTGATTGGCCTAAATTCTCTCCTGCAATGTTGTTTTTGCTTCAGAGCTTAATACCCAGACTTCCACTCAGCTGCCACTGCTGCTTTGAGGCTGTATGTTCTAAAGTCATCTGGTTGTCTTTGGATAATTCTTCAGTTCTGTTACTTTAATTACGTTTTACTTTGGACACACATCATAAACTGTACATACATTTATGATATTTTAACATTTTTGAATGAAGACTCATAGTAATAATGATGATAATGATAATAATAACAATAACAACAATAATAACACTATATAATTATATAAATGTATAAATATTTATAAATATTTAAATAGGTTATAATAATTATTAATTTTCTCAATAAAAGATTATAATAATAATTATATATAATTATTAATATAATAATAAATATAATAAGTATTATTATTATTATTATTTATTATTTATTTATCTATTTATTTTTATTTTTAGTTGCATTTACAGATCCACAGGGCTGCTTTGTAAAAAAAAGATAGGTCATAGTTGTGCACAATGTGCCTTTCATTAATATTGATATCAACCTATGAATCTAATACTTACATTTTGACAAAAATAATGTATATTCTTGAATGAAATATGTTAATAGTGATGGCTATCTACATATAAACACTGAACTCAATGTTTTCACTTTAGTCAGTGACCACAAGAGGGCAGTGATGACTCATTGTGTTGGATGTTTGGCTTTATCTGTCAGGTGACTGTTCTTTTAGTGGTGTTCAAGCATTATGTGCATTAATGTTGTCTTTTTGTACCTCATTGCACATTGGTTTGCAGTAAATCTTCTCATCAGTGGATACACACACCAGTCCCCCTTTACTGTGGACTACTGGGAGATGACAGCCAACAGCCAAAACACCTTTACACACTGCAGATCAGAGAAGTGCTGCTGATTACTTGGAGATGGAGAGAGGGGGGGAGAGATAGTGGGTGTGAACAGGATGCTGTGTCTATTCTTATTCACCTGCTTTTTGATGTTTCTGTAGAATATCTAACAGTCGACGTAAGTCATCAAATATTGCTGCATTTTGATTGTCTGTCCACTTTCCAGCAAGAGAGTCCATGCACTCATCAGAGACCTGTTTTGGGGTAAAAACAAGTGACAAATGTTGATTGTTACTCACTGGCCACTTCATTAGGCATATTTCATATCTACACTCAGCTCCACTGAGCATACAGGTGCACAATTACAGATTGTAGTCCATCTGTTTCACTGTATGATGAATGAATGAATGTTACACTTATATAGCAGCTTTCTCAAACCAAAGGATGCTTTACAATCCACACACTTCATTTACACACTCAACCACTCCGCCGAGAAACGGCAGCCAATCGCACACAGCGTACTCTCAACCGGAAGCGACCATCCATCTGGAGGACTGCATCGACCACTAGGGGGATCACCCAGAACAGAGTGCCAACCATACATACACTAGGCATATATACATACACATTCATTCACACACCAGGGTCATTTTAGAGTATCCAATTCACCTGATATCCATGTTTTTGGACTGTGGGAGGGAACCGGAGTCCCCGGAGGAAACCCACGCAGACACGGGGAGAACATGGAAACTCTGCTCAGATGTGGACTCAAACCCAAGACCTCAGCGCTGAGAGGCAAACATGCCAACCACTAATCCACCGTGCCGCCCTCTGTGTACTCTGTTTCACCTGTTCTTCAGTCTTCAGGACCTCCACAGAGCAGATATTATTAAAGTGGTGGATCAATTTTAGCACTGCAGTGACACTGATGTGGTGGTGGTGTGTTAGTGTGTGTTGAGTTGATCAGACACAGCAGAGATGTTGGAGATGTTGAACACTGTTATCTCACTGTCCACTGTATTAGACACACCTACCTTGTTGATTCACCTTGTAGATGTAAAGTCAGTAACAGAAGCTCATCTTTTGCTACACAGTTTGTTTTGGTGCTCTAGTCCTTCACTGGTAGTCACATGATGCTGAACACAGGATGCTGTTGGCTGGGTAGTTTTGGTTGGTGTGCTATTGTAACTTCAGTAATGACACTGAGGTGTTTAAAACAACACTATCAGTGTCACTGCAGTGCTGAGAATGATCCACCACTCGAATAATGTGGTGCTGAAGAAGGAGTAAAAATATCACTGAAGAAGGAGTAAAAGGGGGATAATAGAGTACACAGAGAAACAGATGGACTACAGTCTGTTATTGTAGAACAAATTGCTCCTGTATGATCAGTGGAGCTGATAAATTAGACAATGAGTGTAGATAGAAAGTATGTGTACTTAATGAAGTGGCCTGTGAGTATACACAGACGAATCAATTGTACCTTTCTCCTCATTAGCTCAATTGCAATTAATCTACCAAGACATGCATGAAATATACTGCAGATAATGAATAATAAACAAACAAACAAACAGGTCCTGGCTGAGGTGGAGTTAAAGGGATTGTGTAATGTTTGTATGTTTGGTAAGCTATTATTTTTGGCTAAAATAAAGACAGTGAAGGTATTTGAGAAGATCTGCTTCTCTTCTGAGCATAGGGGACATTTATAAAAAATGCTGCTTCCAACATTGTAGTAGACAATCACAGACTCTACACCCTGCTGCCGTCTGGATGAATGTACGGGGACAGCCGGGTCTGTGCTTCCAGACTGTCTCATAGCTTCTTTTCCCAGGTTATTAGACTTCTCAACATCCATTTGAACAGACACCCTCCCTATAGCACAATACCATTACTGTGGTGCTGTTGACAACTGATGCTTTAACTCAGTTTCCACATTTGCCACATTTCATCATTAATCTGTTCTAAAGTGTCTGATGATAATTAAACAAACAATATCTGAAGCAATATGTTCCATAAGAAATAATGTAAATCCATTTAATATGTTGCAGACACACAAACAAACACACATTTTATATAGAATAGCTATAGTTTTACATACAGAACACAATGAGAATTAAATACAAAAGACTAATGAAATGGATAACATTTAACATCACAGGTTTATGGTCTTTATGGCTGAAGTTCCACTGTATGTCCATCCTGGGACATACTGTGTAGCCTCATTCTTGCACCACAAATACTTGAAATTCCACTTCTCCTTTGCAACACTCCCATTAGCTGATAACCTGTTAGCATTAGCCACTATCATGCATCTCCAAGTCCAGATCTCTGGGTTCAGACTCGTTACCTTCTCACTGGCCTGGGTGTGTGATGCTTTTTGGTGCAATGTCCACTCCACTTGCATTGCCAACAGACAATCCATTTTGCACTAACTCCTTTGAGACTCACTTGGCACATAACATTTCCACTGACCGTCCCTACCACATGGCCCGATGTGGCCCACCGTGCTGCCTTGCTCACTCTGCAATAGCAGTGACCACATGGAAATATTTCAGTGCAGTTAATTAAACATACTGCTTCAGTTCTGTGGGCAGCAACATGCTGAAGTATTCCAGCACTAATTCTTACCAAACAATCCTCTCAAATGTTGGACAGTCCTGGCTGACCAGAATGGTCAACTCCAACGCTAACACCAATCTGCTCGCCATTAAGCCTCAGTCACTGTGCCAGCAGCCCCCAGGCTTCTTTTCCAGCTTTTTCATGGCAGTTGACTCCCATGCTGCTGTAGCTAAGTAAAGTTTAGCTTCTAATGTTTCCAGAGCCCTGTCTTAATAGCCACATTGTCTTCCATAGTATGTCACCATCCTTCGGACTCAGGTGTCATCACTTCTTTCTGTTGTGGGGCTTCATGGCACCTGACGTCAATGTAGTAGCTTGACCAAAGGAGATGATTTGGTCATGGACATTCCGTTTACTCCAGCTGAACAATTTATTAACAGTGCCTGCAGGTGCCAAGTCACCCATGGCCGTTCTGGGCTTAATTTGCCTCCCCCAGGGTTTCTGGGTTCACCCACTAGAGCTGTGACCTGATTGGCCTGCAACCCCCCTCATTCACAGTCACAGTATTCATTGCATATTTCCCGTTCTGCATGTCTGTGTTGTGTAACACCCAGCTTACAAAAAAAACGTTGCAAGAACATTGCGAGAACGTTCCATTTAGGTTATGCTAACGTTTACAGAACGTTATGGTGTGGAGTTATATCTAGGTTTGTTCAAACTTTAGTCGAAACCTTCAAAGAACGTTCCAGGAACGTTGTCATCTAACAGAACCATGCAAGAACGATACCAGAAGGTTAGTTTAACGTCCGGTGTTACATGGGCATGCTCCTGGAGGGACATTTTCTCTCGTCAGCTTGACTTGTCTTGACTTACATTGTATTCAGTGAACTACATTTACATTACACATTACATTTGTCAACAGGTTTGAGATCCGCAAGTCTGAGATCATCCGTTTTGAATCATAATGAACTATTTTCACAGAGCGAGTGAGAAATAATAGCACTTAATATTCATGTCATACTGTAGATACTGAAAGTGATAACTGTGACTTCTAAGAATAAAGTCCAGATGAAAGCTATTAAATGTGCAGCTTAGAATCCTTTCTGTTGGTTTAAGCAGCTGAAATGAAAATATAATAGTACCTTCAGCTTTTCAGACATCTCTTCAAAAGACCAGGCAGGGCAGCTGGTTGAATTGGTCTGTGCCTGCACACCACCCGAGATGAGCACTTCAGAGAGCACAGAGAACAACAATCACCCAGTTTTCATAAAGTCAGAAGTGTTTCTGTGTCACATCTAGCCCCTTGATATTCAGCTTCTGAAAGTGAGTCTTTGCCTGCTGTTTCAAAAGAATGCCTTCAATTCGGTCTCGGCAAACGGTCACGCATGGTGCCAAGTTCTATTATGAAATATTATATTTAAAAAATATATACACAGTGGACATTCAGCTCAGTGTTCAAAAAACAAAAGTGCCCAGTCTGTAATGACACATACCTATCAGCCACAGCCTTTTCAGTGCTCTGCTCATTCTTATAGCTGTCATTTTCAGTCCTTTCAGAACGTCTGTGACTGCTTCTGCTCATTTGTTGGGTCACGGTGTGTTCTTACACTCTTTTTAGTGGACGCAGGCTTTTGTACACTGTCGCAGGACTTTGGCTATTTTGTTGACCTGATTACATCACTGCAAACCCTGACCAGGCTCTGATGGGAACTGATTTCACAACAGTACTTAGTTTGGAATAGGTCAGAGCAAAAGACGGGTACACAACTTTCTACTTTCCGCAGCTATTCTCAGCTAGCCAAGATATTTACGGTGTGTGCTCATTTAGCTTTACACAGGAACTAAAATGCTAATATAGTCATGCAAACAACTGTATATCTGTCACCGGCAATGTATGGAAACCCAGTATTCTATAGAATACCCAGGCAATGTATACAATCCCTGTCATTTTTAGGAAAGGTATGAAATATCTGCGTTGTTCTATACTTTTCGTAGGCATTACATAAAATGCCTAGGCATTATAAAGAATGACAAGAACTGCTCAGGCAAAGTGTGAAAGGCATTTGTTATTTTGACACTTAGGGTTATGGTTAAGGTTAGGGTTAGGTTTGGGGTTAGGGTTAATGTTATGTTTAGGGTTAGGTTTGGGGTAGGGTTAGGGTTAGTTAGGGTTAGGGTTATGGTTGGGGTTAATGTTATGGTTAGGGTTAGGTTTGGGGTAGGGTTAATGTTATGGTTAGGGTTAGGTTTGGGGTAGGGTTAATGTTATGGTTATGGTTATGGTTAGGATTAATGTTTTAGTTAGGGTTAGGGTTAATGTTATGGTTATGGTTAGGTTTGGGGTAGGGTTAATGTTAGGGTTATGGTTATGGTTAGGATTAATGTTTTAGTTAGGGTTAGGGTTAATGTTATGGTTATGGTTAGGGTTAGGTTTGGGGGTAGGGTTAGTGTTAGGGTTAGGGTTAGGTTTGGGGGTAGGGTTAGTGTTATGGTTAGGGTTAGGTTTGGGGTTAGGGTTAGTTTAGGGTTAGGGTTAGGTTTGGGGGTAGGGTTAGGGTTAGTGTTATGTTTAGGGTTAGAGTTATGGTTGGGGTTAATGTTATGGTTAGGGTTAGGTTTGGGGGTAGGGTTAGGGTTAATGTTATGTTTGGGGTTAGAGTTATGGTTGGGGTTAATGTTATGGTTAGGGTTAGGGTTAGGTTTGGGGTTAGGGTTAGGGTTAGGGTTAGGTTTGGGGGTAGGGTTAGGGTGAGTGTTATGTTTGGGGTTAGAGTTATGGTTGGGGTTAATGTTATGGTTAGGGTTAGGGTTAGGTTTGGGGGTAGGGTTAGTGTTATGGTTAGGGTTAGGTTTGGGGTTAGGGTTAGGGTTAGGTTTGGTGGTAGGGTTAGGGTTAGTGTTATGGTTAGGGTTAGAGTTATGGTGGGAAAGCATATTCTACACTCTGCCTGTTTGTCATTAAGGTATTCTATAGAATGACTAGGAAATGTATGAAATATGATTTAATTTCATACTTTGACGAGCCATTTTCGGCATTGTATACATTGCCTAGGTATTCTATAGAATGCCGGTTTTTATACATTGCTGGTAACATATACACATCACCAAACTAGTGCACATATGAGCCTGAAAGGCCTGAAAGAATACTGTAAAAACAAAAATACTTACAGATAAGCTGACAGAATGTAACTCCCATTATTATTATTATTCTATTTAATCCATATTTGATTGAGCTTTTACAATGTTCAGTGAAAATGTTACATTTACTTGACTTGGAAGAAGTCACAGATGCTGTGTGACAGTGTTTGCTGCTTGTTTAAATGCATGAGCACACCAGTCAGTTGTAGCGATCGTCCTGGGCACGTGATCTGACTGATGTCCAAAACAGCATGACTATAAGGTACTATATTCATTGTGTAACATGATTTAACTTCTTGTACATTGCGAACCTCCGAACAGCATAACAGTGGTACCCCATGGGCCACTAATACCAGAGGGGAACAACAACTCTGGTGAGTGGTACAGAGGAATCAGCACGCCACAGAAGACTAGTTAACCTCTGTGATGAACAAAGGAACAATGAAGAATGGATCAGAGATCACCATTGTGTGAACACTTACATCTGTGGCTGTGATCTGCTATTAGGTAGGTGGTCATAATCTGATATGACTGTGTATATCAAAGCTAGTATAGAGCATCCTGTTTGTCGATCAAGATAAAATATTCTGCCCAGGCTGAGTCAGTGCTTCTCTGATTATATGACAGCTGGTTTTGTGTGTGTAGGGGTGTGTGTGTGGGGTGGTGGGGGGTGGATGAAGCTCTGTTCAGTGCTGTCTTATAGGCGGGGAGGAGCTGGCAGGGCTTCACTCTCCCAGCGAGACTTCTCTTCTAGCTTCTCCTGAGCATTTCTGTCTGTCACTGCAGTTAGGGTCACACAACCTGCCTGAGACTGTGTGTGTGTGTGTGTCTGTGTGAGAGAGAAAATGTTCATCATTGTTTTTGTAAATTTTGTAGAACATCATGAGGAAAATGGGAGTGATCCACCATGCATAACCAGCAAAAGACGGAATAAGATTTAAAACGGAGAAAAAAAGGTACAATATTAGGTTGTGTTTACATATACTCATTACATGTGACTACATATATACAGAACTCTACAAATGAGGAACAATTTGTTAAACTATTTATCTTGTCAGCACTTTGTTCAACACAGTAATATAAATGCAAATGACCAATGTGTTGGGTGTCAGACATATGAATGTTGTTCATGTATTTATGGTATGGTGGTGTTGCCATGGGCATGTCTGCAAGCAAGCCAAGTGAAGGAAATGAACACTCCAGTGTTAATATGCCCATCTTCTCTGCTGTCTGTTGTGTTCTTTAATGCATGCTGTGCTACAGTAAGTGTGTATATGCTGTACTTAACCTGGTAAGCATTATAGTTAGTTCAGGTTGGCAATGCTGTGTGTGAAGTCTCATCGTTGGCAATGTTTGTATAGTGACTGGTTATATCCTCTCTGACTGATGGTGTTATTATAGCCCCAATATTATTACATCATAACCTGCAGGACTTGAAGGATATGATGTTAACAACTTGGTGTCAGAAACTACAAGTTGCCTTAAAACAGGGGTGTCCAACTCCAGTCCTGGAGGGCCGGATTCCTAGAGAGTTTGGTGATCTTCCTGATCAAACACACCTGATTCAGCTCAGCAGGTAATGAGCAGGTTTAATTGTAGAGACATCACCAAACTCTGCAGGAATCCGGCCCTCTAGGACTGGAGTTTGACACCCCTGCCTTAAAAGGTCTTGTAGAGTCCATGCCTCAGCAGGTCGAAGCTGTTTTGGTTGCATGATGAGGACCAACAGAATATTAAGCATTTTAGCATATTGATCATAATGTTTTAGCTCATCTCTGTGATTTTGCACAGCTGGTCAAATTCTGGTTTTTTTTGGTGGTGTTTTCTTTCAGTTTTCAGAAAGGGAAAAAGAGAAACCCAGGAGATTTATTTTCTAATATAACTTTTGCCAAGGAATGACCTAAATTAGCATGATAATTTCCATATTTTATAAATACTCTGACTCATCAGACCTTGTCCCAACAATCAGCAGACATGGAATAAAATACAGTGGAGCTTGAAAGTTTGTGAACCCTGTAGAATGTTCTATATTTCTGCATAAATTTGACCTAAAACATCAGATTTTTACACAAGACCTAAAAGTAGATAAAGAGAATCCAGTTAAACACGTGAGACTAAAATATTAGACTTGCTCATTTATTTATTGAGAAAAATGATCCAATATGACATATCTGTGAGAGACAAAAGTGTGTGAACCTCTAGGATTAGCAGTTAGTTTGAAGGTAAAATTAGAGTCAGGTGTTTTCAATCAATGGGATGACAATCAGGTGTGAGTGGGCACCCTGTTTTATTTAAAGAACAGGGATCTATATAAGTCTGCTCTTCACAACATGTTTGTGGAAGTGTATCATGGCATGAACAAAGGAGATTTCTGAGGAGCTCAGAAAAAGAGATGTTGATGCTCATCAGGCTGGAAAAGGTTACAAAACCATCTCTAAAGAGTTTGGACTCCACCAATCCAAATGGAGGACAAATGGAGGAAATTCAAGACCATTGTTACCTTCTCAGGAGTGTCGACCAACACAGATCACTCCAAGAGCAAGGCGTGTAATAGTCAGCGAGGTCACAAAGGACCCCAGTGTAACTTCTAAACAACTGAAGGCCTCTCTCACAATGATTAATGTTAATGTTCATGAGTCCACCATCAGGAGAACATTGAACCACAATGGTGTGTATGGCAGAGTTGCAAGGAGAAAGTCACTGCTAACCAAAAGATAGTTTGGGCCTATTTTGCTGCATCTGGGCCAGGACGGCTTGTCATCATTGATGTAACAATGAATTCTGAATTATCAGAGAGTTTTAAAGGAAAATGTCAGGACATCTGTCCATGAACTGAATCTCAAGAGAAGGTGGGTCATGCAGCAAGACAACGACCCTAAACACACAAATCATTCTACCAAAGATCACAATAAATAAATGACCAAGTATAATATTTTTGTCTCATTTCTTTAACTGGGTTCTCTTTATCTACTTTTAGTGATGTGAAAATCTGATGATGTTTTAGTTCATATTTATGCAGAAATATAAAAACATCATTAAGGGTTCACAAACTTTCAAGCACCATGGTAAATACCAAAATAAGTGGTGCCCACAATACAGGAGAAGGCCATAAGAAAATACTCTTTTAAGGTAGCAGATTACTCAGTTCAAAATGTAAGAAACAGGTCAATTTAAGCCTAGGAACTTGAAGAAAACATTCTGAGAAAATTGCTAATAGGAATGTTTGAGTGCAAAAGAAAAGGAAAGTTCAGCAGAAAGATTAAAGGAAGAAGTGGAAGATTTCAGGAGTCTGGAATGTCTGGACTGTTCTTCTGTGCAGTGAAACCTACACCAATATTACCTGCATGGAGGAGTCAACAGAAAGAAAACAACTTTCCTTCATCTTCACCACAAAATTCTGTACCATAAGTTTTCAAGAGATCTAATTTGGGAGACACCTAAATGCTGCATTTCTGCATTTTTATAGTCTCAAGATGGCTTAAAAATGAATTTTCATTTGCAATAAAATTGTGTTGTCAAGGAAATTCTAAGTGTGTATATAAACCACAACCTGTTTGGTGGCCTTTGAGAATGCTCCAAATATGCCGTTTCTAACACCACCTCCTCACCCATTATATGCCAGCCAATGAGAACCATCCAAAATAAACCATTTAGCTCAATAAAACAAAGCCATTTGACTAAGTAAAGACTACATCTATAATGTAAGGAACAGAAGGCAATGAGATATGAATTATTCAGATTGATGAATATGATAGCAAGCTTAATAAAAGAAGAGAAATTGAATTGTTTAACTGGGAAAAAATAGGGATGTCATTTATATTGGATGGAAAAAGCCACAGCGAACATGAGCTGCTCATTATGCAAATAAACGTTAGCTTTCATTGTCTAATTATTTGCACTCATTGTGTACTATTAACTAATCTAAAAGGACAGCTTAGCAGAAATCTTCATTTATTTGTGCAGTAATTTGTTGATGAGAAACCTTTTAAGATGCATCTCGAAACCTCCTGTTTAAGGTTGTCCTGATTGCATAACGGATGATTATCCATTTAATTGTCTGACTATCCAAGCAGGGCCGCTGCTGTGTTATGAAGTGGTTTAATTACATTTAAAAACTAAATCAGTTATTATTTATGTGGGATAGTTCAGGCTAAGACATTTGAATAAATCAGTTGTAATGCCAAAATTTGTTGTGAGCACATGACTATGGACAAAAGGACTGCCATACTGGTTTAGTGGTCTTCTCAGGCAATCATGTCAGGCACAGCGACAGTGTGTGGGGTTGAGGAAGGTTTCTTGCCTGTTTTTCCATGAAACAAGACACGGTCTAACTAGCTGTCATATATCTGATGGCTGCAGCATTCAAGAAAGTGAATCTAAAGGAAGTAAAGCCACTGCTAGCTAGCTACAATGCCCCTGTGTTATTGAGCCATTGTCAACCACTGTTGGATTTAGCTGGAAATGTTTTGTTCATCAGAGTTAAGATGCTTTTTCTATTCAGAGCAAGAGTAGTATTCAGTAGACAAAAAACCTATGTACTGTATACGTGACAAATTGTGTTTCTTTCTCTTGCTCTGGTTTGGTGTGTATATACAGTGCCAATCAAAGGTTTGGACACACCTCATTCAATGTTATGTATATATATATATATATATATATATATATATATATATATTATATATATATATATATATATATATATATATATAATATATATATATATATATATATATATATATATATATATA
>BRDA01015427.1:24544-53169 GCA_036984385.1 Crenuchus spilurus | reverse complement strand
CGTTATTCGCAACACTGCTTACTGATAGACACACACGTATGCATGCACACACATAAGGTGCAGCAATGACCTAGTGGTCAGGATGTGGTCTTGTGACCAGAAGGTAGCGGTTTGATCCCCAGACAGGACACGACTGAAGTGCCCTTGAGCACCTAACCCCCTAACTGCTCCCCGGGTGGATTCTCACATCCTCAAATCAAATTCTCACAGCCTAGTGTGTTCACTTGTGTGTTTCACTGCACAAATAGATTAAATGTGGAGGTCAAATTCCATTGTGTGAAAATCACATTGGCATATTGGTTCATCTATTCTATTCTACACACACACACACACACACACACACACACACACACACACACACACACACATACACACATTACTGCTTTATTTATAGTTTCTTGAGAATCAGAATTGACTCAGTTGACATTTTTACAGATTAGGCATCAAAACTTTTTTTCATTTTTTTTTATTCTATTATTGTGTTGGACCTAGTAGTTTTCTGCTTGTTCAGCTCCATCCTGATCTCTCTCTCTCTCTACCTCACTTGCTTGCTCAATCTCTAAGTGTCTGATTTGCTTGTTTTTCCCTCTGTAGTAGCAGCAGTGTAACTGACAGTACTAGATAAGGGTCAGACTTTATCTGACAGACGTGGAGTGTCAGCTACAACACTATTCAGTAAATGTTCTGTGATCTCTGAACAGTCAGAAGAATCACAACTCCCTGAGGGCCCCCCACACACACACACACCAACCTCAGACACCTCACACACACTGACAAAAAAGAAGAGTTGCAAGCTCATAGCACACATGTTCAAGCTTCTAATAATGTTATTTGAAGTTGCATATTGATTTGCTCTTTGAAAGTTAAATCCCAAACTAACCTACTCATCATTCCACTTCTTTAAAATATATCTAAAATATAACACTGAATAAAATTATTTTGTGCACAATATTTTATGTATGATAGCTCACATTCTTACTGCTTGTACAATTTGATATCCAGTGCAGTCCAAAAAAATATAAGCTACTCAAAAAAAAGTCACCTTGTATGTTTAAGGTGATAGTAAATTTAGGCTCCTGCAGATGTTGCTGCACAAGGATGTTGGGGTTATAAATACCTGCAAGGTGTGTGATGGGATTCATAGATTGAGAAGAGATGGTACAGTGCAGTGAATGTCTCATTCCATGTGTGGAAAATGAAAATCGCTTCTACAGGTCAACACAGATCCTTCACAAACAATTACTGACAGAACACTCCAGAAGTGCAGACCATGAACATATGAAGCAGAGTGGAACATAAGAGGCCTTCAGCTTTGTGTGCTGCCGACCAAAATTCTGAGGATTTTTGCCACTGCTGTTAGACACGTATGACTGTACATTTCAATACGCCTGCAGATTCATATACTTCCTTTTCACAATGATCTTTCAATCTGATTGTGACCCATTTTCCACACATTAAACAAGACTTAGAATAAATATGTGAATGTTTTTTTTTTTTTTTTTTTGCCAATTTTATTCCCTTCCCAATGTAGTAGTATGCAGTTAGCCCATCCCATCTACTAGGACTCTCCCCATCACTTTTGCAATGTCCCAGACTCTAGGAGGGTGAAGACAAGCACAAGCCTCCTCCATTGCTTGTGATGACAGTCACCGAGTCTTTTCGAACTACCACTGATACACTGTCACTGGGGAGCCTAACGTGCTCAGAGGAAAGTCCACAATTCCCAGCTCTTAATGGACCAATCAGTAGATGCCTGAGCCAGTGGACATTGCAATGTGAAAGTGATAGGGAGAAAGAACGCCACCTACCTGCCCAGAGAGAGCATGGCCAATATTTGCTCTCTTGGGCCCCGGCTGTTGATGGCAAACAGCTGGACCGGGATTCAAACTCGGGATCCTCTGTTCACAGTGTAATAGCGTCTTAGCCTGCTGAGCCACTCGGGGTTTTATTTGTACAAATAATAAATAATAATGTCACTGTTATGTGTAGATCTCATCCAGCATTTGGTTGGTTAATCAATATTTCACTAAATTAAATGACGTATCTGCTGATCCTTTAAGACAGAAAGGGCAAGTGTTCAAGCAGGTTTTCAATGACCAGTTATTTGAAGACTGAAACTAACTGATGAGTATATGTTTTGGAATGAAAAACCTGCAGCCACACCAGCCCTTTGTGGATAAGATTCGAGACCTCGCAGTAATTACTGTACATGCTGCTAGTGTGCTTCTTTCTGTGTAATAGAATATTTGGTCATTGATTTCTCAAAGATTCAGTCTGTTGAGTAGAGAAGGGCTTTAAAACACTGGTCTTGAGATCTACCATCCTGGCTTTGAGGCAAAGAACTCATTGAACACACCTGAGTCTGATATTCAGATGACATTGAAAGTCTTCATTACTTGCATGGAAAAATGCTATATTAAGGTTCAAGCTAAACTTTGCAGGCTGGTAAGACTGAACCAGAGCCCATGAGTAAAGTATACCTTTAAACAGCTGTGGGAGTGGGACATTCCCATACTGCCACTTTTTCCACCAGTAATGTTGTATCTTTATGATGATTTTAAAGCTGTTTTTACCTATAACCTTTGTTTATGTATGTCATCTATGTTGAATTATTTCCCTATGTCTAATGTTTTTGAAGGTTATGAAGGCTGAAACATTACTGTCCACCTCCTACACTGCTTCACAAAAGTACCATTCAATGGTGAATATACATACTATAATAATAGAATTACCTGATTAGTTCAGAAAGATTTAATCAAATTCACATTAAACGGCTGTGTAAATGCCTCTCTTCTAATTACACACAAGCTGCGCTCAGCATTCTTCATTTACAGCCTAAGACATTTCTATAAGTCACATTTAAGCTTCAGCTGCTTATGAGGATGGCAGGCGGTGAATAATCAAAATGCTACTTCTTTGTGAAGAAAAATGATGACAGCTGGTGCGAAAAATACCACAGGATAATTTCTCTAATTCACAATGACAAGACAGCAACACTGACTCACTTACTTGTTTGCTTATTTATCACACCACTTATTGTCGACTATGCACTTCATTGGAAATGCTGAAGCACACACTTTATGAATTGCTGCTAGATGTATAGCTACTGTACTGAAGGATAACCAATAATAGGTCACTGAGCAGGACAAACATAATGAAGGTACTTTGTGTAACCAATGTGAAAGTATCTGTGCGTAATGCATGCCAGATAGCATACAAACCCACATCAGAAAACATAGGAAAGTATGGAAAAATAGTTTTTATGTTTAGTCTGGTCAACTTCATTTCACTCAATTTTCATAAAACGTTGAGAAAACTTAATCATGATTTTGTACAAAATCACTATCCTCGAAAGGCTGAGTCTTTGAGAAGCAAAGATGGGTAGAGGGAATATGGGAACAAATTTGTGAGAAAATAAAATGAAATAAAAGGAAATGTTTAAAAACAATGTTTGTCAAAGAGAGATTGGAGGGGTTTTGCATATTTCTCCTTCTACAATGCATGATTACAATTCAAGGAATCTGGAGGAATTTCAGGATGTAAAAAGCAAAGGTGCAAAATTAAACTCATAACACTCATAATCTCCGACAACACTAAATCAAAAAATGTTGTTCATTAATAGCTGATTTAACCACATGGGCAAGAGATTTCTTTGGAAATCCTTTGTCAAGTACTATAATACAGAGTTACATGCACAAATGCCACTTAAAACTTTATTGTGTAAAAAAGAAGCCTTGTGTTAACCATGTACAGAAGCAGCATAGATTTCTCAGAGAAATCTGGTATGGACAACTGATATTTTGGAAGAAATAGATGCTGTGTGCTCCAGACCAAAAAGAAAAAGGACCATCCAAACTCTTATCAGCAACAAGTCCAGAAGCCAGATTCTGTCATGGTATAGTGTGTCAGTAATGTTTGTAACAGTCATCCACAATTTTGAAAAGTACACTAACATTGCAGAACCACATATGCTGCCTAAAAGGCTAAAACTTTTCCAGGGATGTCCATGCATTTCTCAACAAGACAATGCAAAACCACATGCTGCACACATTACAAAGGCCAGCCTGCAGTCCTAACCTGTCTTCAATAAAGAATGTGTTGACAATTTTTAAATAAAAAATATTGTTACACACCTTAAGCCAAGTTTGCAGGAAGAACAGAACAAAATATCACCTGAAACATTATATCACTTGTTATCCTAAAAAATGGCAACATCACAATGTGGTAAATGCTTTACCATCCCAACTTTTTTTGAAATGTGATGCAGACTCAATGAATCAATAGATGTATACTAACAAATGAAATGAAGTTGAGCAGAAATGAAACATGTTTTCAAAATATGAAATATAGTGGATTCATATGGTCTGCAAGGAAATAAAAGCCAAAGGGAATAAGTGCAATATAACTACAGAATACGGACGCTATATGTGTGTATGTTGTTACTGATTGCTAAAGTGGATACAGGTGATGTGTGAAATGTAAATGTGTCAATGAAAGGACAGGGGAAATCTGGCTGTAATGAAATATTACTCTCTAAAATGCCGTCTTGCACAGATACACTAATGTGCCCTAATGCCCATTAGTCCATAGGACAGATAACCAAAAATGGTGAACGGCACAGTCCAACAGGGAATTATTGTTGAACCAGTCTATACAACCTCTAACTCAGAAGCCAAACAAAGTGGACAGGCTGTTTATGCCATTTAAATTTGCATTCATTTTAAACAGATACTTCAAATGAACAAGAGATATTAGCTTGAAAAAAAAACAGCAGGGGATGCAGACGAGTATGCAACAAAAAGTATCTCTGATACAAATGATCAGGTATTAGATAGTATTGGCTTCCTCAACCTATAAAATCACACCCAACATGTTGTTTATGAGAATCACACAAGTTAGTACATTTTGTCTTAGTAAAATTTGCTATTCCTATTGGTCCATTCATTATGAAATGTTCACACAATGCAAAGGGCAACTGTTTTCAAATGAAAAAAAAAAACAGCCGTGAATTTGAGTTGGGAGGGAGGTGGGAGGTGGCTGTAACAGAAACACCTGCTTTAATTGAACTTGGGCTCATGTTTGTCAGTGAGTAATGACTCTCATCTCTGTGCTCAGAGCTGAAGATGAGACAAACTCAGAAGAGGAGAGCGGGAAATGGGAGCAGTGGAGTATCTGTCTTTCTCATCAGCCCCTGCTCTCTCCCCTGCACCGTCTCTTCTCTACATCCATCACTCCATATCACTACCCCCGCCAGCCCCCGGGCAGTGAGTGTCCACCCTTGAACCCCAGAGACCCACTTCTGTCCTGCATGAGACACCGAGCCATTAATAATACACACGGGCTTCAAACCATGGGGAGAGGGACGAGTGAAATTAGGTTAAAACATAGAAGGGCAGCCTTTTTCTGAGAGCATATTGTGTGCTTTTGGCTTGTTGTTAAATGTTCATCATATAAACCACATTTCCAAAAATAAGATGATACACTATTAAACTGCAATACATTTTTCACTTGAATGTTTATTTAACAGAGATGGACAGTATGACAGAGGAGAAATGTGTGATCAGACAAGTCCATGGTTTGGCTTGTTTTTAGGAAAAACAGACATCAGATTCTGATATTACTGTTATCAATGAAAAAGCAGCACCTGTTATGGTATTAGGGCTGGCAATGGTGGAGGCATCAGTGCCCATGGCATGGGTGGTCTGCATATATCTGAAAGTACCATTGATGTGGAGGCTTATATTGGTATTTTGGACATATGCCTGGCCTCATTCTGCACGTTACAACACTGTGGCTTCGTAGACATCAAATGTCTGCAGTCTAGATTTGTCTCCTATTAAAAATGTATGAACTATCATGAAGAGAAGAATCAGACTGTGGTCACTGAGCAGCTCAAGTCTTGTTTACAGCAAAAATGGACAACAATTTCACTTTCAAAACTGCAACAGTTAGTATCTTCAATTTCCAAATAATTCAAAAGTACAACCCTTGATCAGAAGTTGTGACTATATAAGAAATACAAATTTAAAACACAGTGTTTGTTACATACTTTATTATTATTAAAGTTATTCTTTGCAGACAGTATGAACCCTAGATATTTAATGTTTTGTCTGCTCAATTAAATTACATTTTTTAATATTCCTGCATTCTCTACACAGCCTCTATTGGGGACGATTCAGGACTGCAGGCAAGCCAGTCCAGTACACATACCCTTTTCTTCCACAGGCATGCCTTTGTAATGTGTGCAGCATGTGCATTTGCATTGTCTTGTTGAAAAATGCATGGACGTCCCTGGAAAAGAAGTCTTGAAGGCAGCATATGTTGTATCAGTGTACTTTTCAGAAGTGTAAATGACCTTTGCTAAGAGCACTGACAGAACCCCATACCATGACAGACCCTAGCTTTGGGACTTGTTGATGAAAACAGTCTGGATGGTTCTTTTTGTCTTTTTTCCTGAGCACCCTGCATCCATTTCTTACAGAAAAGATCTTAAATACTGATTTGTCTGATCATTGTACATGTTTTCACTGTGTGATGGTCCATCTTTTCCTCTCCATTAATATACACATTAGCCAGGTTTTATTTTGTCCTAAAAATGGCAGCAGCAACAAATATAACTTTACTGCTGGCTCATAGCCTGCGTGATGTACACCGGCTCATAGACAATGCGCTGTACTGCACACTCAAAGTCAGCGCGCTGTCTACACTGTTTTTTCTCATGAAAAAACATGTTTTTGGAGAGCAGCGAGTAGTCTGCAATGAAAAATTGCATAATTTTTGACCCCACGTCACCAATCACTCATGTAGTGTGAATGGTACAACAACCGAAGACTCAAAAAGTCATGCAGTGTAAACCAGGCATTAGGCTTGAAGCCTTTGCCCTTTACACACTAAAATTCCTCCAGATTCCTTGAATCATTTAATGATATTATGCACTGTAGAGGGGGAAATAAGCAAATCCATTGCAATCTTTAATGAAAAATGATTTTCATCATTTTCTCACACATTTGTTGAAAAGATGGAGATCATCTTTGTTTCTCAAAGACTCAGCCTTTTGTGGATACTGCTTTTGTAGAAATCATGAATACAATCATCTTTTTATATCACCTGTTTAAAATTGCATCATTATTATTATTTTTTTTTTTTACCTCATTATTATTCCTACATTGTCCCTGTCTCAACTCCTTTTGGAATGTGTTGTAAGGCTGAAATGTAGGAATGCATGTACATTTACATTTGAGGCATTTAGCAGACACTTTTATCCAAATTACAATTGGATACAAATTACAACAGTCTGCAATGAAATAAAATTCAAAGTAATTATAAGAAATTGTTTTATACAATTTCTATACTGTCTCTAAATGTTTTCTCATTTGGGGTTGTTTAAAAGAATAGTGGTAAACGTTTTTTATACCAACTTTTTTCAGTGTATGACAGGCATCAATTTCTGAATTTGTGAATAAAATTAGTTTGTCATTGAAACCACTGAAAATATTTTCTTTATACTTTGTAAAATTTAGAGTCAAGTGAAACAACAAATTTACAGATTTCACTTTTCAGAAAATGAGGTTTGTATATTGCCTGCATCAATATCCTAAAAAAGCATGGTAACACTTATAATAATTTATGCCATTTATGATTAATAACTGTGAACAAATCATTAGTTCATGAGAATTTGAACATGAACTCATGTTTATAAATGACAGTTCATGTAGTTACTAATGATTGTATTCATTTTTGCAAATATTAATAAATCATTAATAAATCATTAATAAATCATTACTAAATCATTTATTAATTAAATTCTCATGAACTAATGGTTTGATCACACTTATAAATCATTAGTTAATTAACTACTAATGAAAGTTATTATAAAGTGTTACCAAAAATGTTTATGCTTTCTGCAGCATTGGTAAAGTCAAAAAATATGGCTTTAAACATGCCTCTTATGATTTCAACGAAACATAATTTATAGTTCAGTTAGCAGGGGTACCTGATGCTTATAAACCCAACAATCTCATCTGAATGCTTTATTTTGACAATTAATGATTAATTATGATGTTCAGACTGTAGTACTAGTATGCACAACAGCACTACTCTCAGCTGTCTGTGTGTCACAGCATGTGTTTAGTTTGGCCTTCAGTTGAAATACCAGGAAATATTCTTAAGGGATCTGAGGCCAAACTAAATTAATCCTTCACTGCTCTTTCTCCCTTAATATTTCATCTGCAACTTCTCTCTGGTGAGTTATGTTCTTCAGTCTCTCTGACACGGCCTCCAGTCCATACGGCTGGTTAAGGCAGTATCTGAATAACGCTGAAACATCTTTAAGCTGAATGACCTAATAAGGACAGTCAAGAATGATTAAGGACACACACAGTCATATCAGAATATCATGATCACCTACCTAATAGAATAACCACCCTTGGCCCACTGATGAGATGTCATAGCATGGACTGTGTTAGATGACAGAAGGTATCCAAAGGCATGCCTATTCCTGCAGGAGAATTCTGGGGTACCACTCTTTGGCATCAATAGCCTGTGGGGCACCACTGTTATTCCATTGGGAGGCAATCAATGTACAAGAAGTCAATCCTCAGTACACCTTCACTACAGCAGCTCTAGAACATCCCATAAAGTTAGTGATTTTTGAGAAGCTACCACCCTTCACACGGTATCCTATTATCATGCCCTTTTGGATATCAGTCAGATCATGTCCTTTGCCCATGATGATGGTTTTACACTCTGCTACAACTGACTGTTCTGCTATGAAATGGAATGACCCTCACCCACAGACTAATTACTTGTTCACTGCTGTTTGGAATGAATTAGGGGTGGGTGGTATAGATTAGAGGTAGACTCAACCTCATTTCTTTTTGCAGTTTTTAATTGGGCTGTAAAATATTTCACTGTCTGCTAATAATCTAATGAAGGATTATTGATATTCCACCTTTGCTCTACCGGCATTATGAGTTGACTGCTTCTTCTTTCTCATGCACATTAGGTGAATTTCTGTCTGTTTTATCTCATGGAGGGCAACAAAATGGTAAAAAGCAAAAGTAAGACAACCTACATGTGGCTGCAGCTCAGCCCCCATGTCTACATGGTTACCTGATGACCCCTGTGAAGAGCTAGTAATGCAGTTGTGGTTTGGGTACTCATGTGATGGGCTCAATAAGTAACCGTAGGTGTTAAGGGTAGCTGGTTGCTGATTGGCTCATAAACGGCCACAGCAACCATAGGGTGTAGCTGTAGGATTGAAACAATAGGATTGTGTGGCTGCTGGTAGAAAGAGAGAGGGGTGAGCCCTATGTGAAGCTCTAATGGTTTGGCATAAGATATTTTACATCTTATCTTGTGTATGATTCTAATAATAATTGGTAATTAATACTTTACACTATAGAAAGGTTGTAGGTCCAGTGGTGCACTAACGTAGGGATTTATAGTGAACTGAGATGCTGGGGATGTCATACCGCTGCTCACGCAATCACTCAGGTTTGTTGACAGTGAGCAGAGGGATGCCAGTGTCTCGGGGAGCTCCCATGCCTGTTTACATTCTGGCTCTCTCCTTTTAGATAGGCTGTTCTAGATAGTTCTGCTGGAGTCAATAGCCACACTCTGATATGTCTCATAATCTCCCTGCTTTATAAATCCAAACAGAACTAATTCAATTTTTGTCTTTTCCGAGTGAGTGATTGCCCATCGGTCCAGTCCAAGGCTGATGGAAGACTGATTACTATTCTCTGCATGATGCTTCCCTGGATCAGCTGCCCACCAACAACCAACTACTGTGGCCTGCTCGAGATACCCTACTCTTCTGCCCACATTGGAGTTCATATGGATTTTCTGGCCGATATCATTGCTACCACTGTCATCATCATCCCTGTCCCGCTACTGTCACCATATCAGTTCACCTGAACATTACAACAAGATCATATGATTGTGATTTATCACAAACTTGGTACATAAAAATACACCATGTTCACTTTGAGAAAATTGCACAGTTTTTGGTGTACAATGATCTTGACAGTTGAGTTTAAAGCTATTCAAACTTCAAGTCAACCTATTTCACTATTTAAATATAGTATATATATTTTTTATTTTATTAATCATGCTATAAATATACATAGTCATATCAGAACCTACCTACAGGGGTTGGACAATGAAACTGGAAACTGAACACCTGGTTTTAGACCACAATAATTTATGGTGTAGGGCCTCCTTTTGCGGCCAATACAGCATCAATTCTTCTTGGGAATGACATATACAAGTCCTGCACAGTGGTCAGCACCCGAACATCCCTTTCAGACAGCTTCCTCTTGCGTCCACAGTTAATCCTGTTGGATGTGGTTCGTCCTTCTTGGTGGTATGCTGACATTACCCTGGATACCGTGGCTCTTGATACATCACAAAGACTTGCTGTCTTGGTCACAGATGCGCCAGCAAGACGTGCACCAACAATTTGTCCTCTTTTGAACTCTGGTATGTCACCCATAATGTTGTGTGCATTGCAATATTTTTTAGCAAAACTGTGCTCTTACCCTGCTAATTGAACCTTCACACTCTGCTCTTACTGGTGTAATGTGCAATTAATGAAGATTGGCCACCAGACTGGTCCACTTTAGCCATGAAACCTCCCACACTAAAATGACAAGTGTTTCAGTTTCATTGTCCAACCCCTGTACCTACCTAATAATGGGAATAACCACCTTATGCTCAGAGTGTTCACTCAGTGTTGATCCCTGATGCTTTTTTTAACTGGTTCACCACTGTTATGCTGTTAGGAGGTACTGAATGTACAAGAAGTACATTTTCGGTAAACTTTCACTATGGTGGCTACAGAACCTCCTACAAAGTTACTGGTTTCTGAGATGCTACCACCCTTCACCTGGTACCCTATTATCATGCCCTTTAGGACATCAGTCAGATCACGTCTTTTGCCCATGATGATGGTTTTACACTCTGCTACAACTGACTGGTGTGATCACTTATGTATATATGCATTAAACCTTGTCATGTACTATCTGTGATGTCCCAGGCCATAACAGGGTCTGATCATAAGGTTCTGTTATTACTATTTCTGTCATGATAATAATAGCTGGGCAACATTCTCCTCCACAGTGCTCAGCTACGTTTGAAATAAAAGGGGGTGAAATATTCTAGCTGGCATCGACTGTCTTAAAGAGTGTCTGATATTAGCATTCTCTTTTTTGCAATCTTTATGACTCTTTCTTATGCTTCTTTGATTCTGAAGTTTGTTCAGTGTAATCGATCTAAGTGTTGATTCTTATTCTTTATTTATCTTTTATCTTTCTGATGTTCCTGTCTTTCAGCATCCAGAGTCATTCAGAGTCTCTTTGTCTCTCTGCTTCTGACACTTCACCCACCCTCCTGTACACTTCTTTCCAGTCTACTTTATTGCTTCTTGTTCTCTCCATGTCTCTCTCTCTCTCTCTCTCTCTCTCTCTCTCTCTCTCTCTCTCTCTCTCTCTCTCTCTCTCTCTCTCTCTCTCTCTCTCCATCTCTATCTCTCTATCTCTCTCTCTCTCTCTCTCTCCATGTCTCTCTCTCTCTCTCTCTCTCTCTCCATCTCTATCTCTCTATCTCTCTATCTCTCTCTCTCTGTCTCTCTCTCTCTCTCCCTCTCTCTCTCTTTCAGTTGGCATCTAAGCCACATGCCCTTGTCATGTGTCTCTGGGTGCCCCCATAGAAGCTGAATCAGGGATTAGGTCTTTTAGAGCCAGGAGGCAGATAACTCTTTAAAATTCTAGCCGGTCTCCATCGCTTCACTTCCTCCACCATCCTTAAACCACAGCTGCTGCTACAACAACATATACTGTCCTCCAGTTCCTTTTCCCTCCTTTACAAACTGAAGGTCGAGACATTTTAGCCAATTAGAGCAGGTAAGCAGTGTTATCACAGTGATGTGAACTCCAGCTCCTCTTCTTCAAAATGCCACAAAAACATAATTATTCTGCTATACTATTTAAATGTAATTACAAAACTGCATGAATGGTATATTTATTTATTTATATTTATACCATATATCTCTTTATACCATATATCCTCTTTGTACCTTATACCTTATATCCTATATCTTATATACCTTATATATCTTATACCCTCTCTACACCCAATTCTCCACACAAGTGGACAGACTATGTTGCCAGCCTGATGCTGCCCCTTCATGAATGCTATGTTATCTAAAATGTCTTTGCATAACTAGTGGATAGTGGATGGAAACTGAAATTAATTCACTTTTTTTTCTACCAACATACATAAATGCGCATAACATTTGCAAAATGTTTGGATGGAAACCTGGCCAGTGTCCTACTTCAACCTTCCACAATATAAGACTGAGTATCTGGGGCAGGAGCATTTGTGGATTCAATCATAGTCCATCACTTTTTCTTCTGAATTAATGCATGTTTTTCGTAGAAAAGTCTTAAAAGTAGTGTGTGTGTGTATATATGCATGACTTAAATTCTGTGTTGACAGTTTCAAGTTTGTTTCAATGCCAAAAATGTACAAATATGTGGCAAAAATTTAAATAACTGCTTTTTAAATTAATACAACAGAGCTTTGGTGCTAAGCCTAGTATAACACTGCTTTAGTCATATTCTTCTGTTACTCAGTCTCTTTGGGGTCTCCTTTCTTTTTCTCTGTCCATCATTACTCAACCAGTTTTTAATAAAACTTTCTAGCCTCTCAACTACACTGAATCCCCATACTCTCCCATGGCCTTCATCCCTCCATCATTCTCCACCAGCATCATGAGTTTACCTCAGCACACAGCCCGGGGGCTGCTCCCTGCTTTGTTTCTTACACTCCAGGCCATTTTACAATACAATATGATTCTCCGCAATGTAGGCACGCATATGTATGATGAACCCTGGGAGTTTTATTTTATGTGATTATATGCAAGAGCACTCATTCTGACTGTCACATGTCTCACCACATGCTTTAATGCTTTGCACACATGGCTTCCTTTGCTTAAAAGGAAATCTCACCATTGTTTCATAATTCTAACGTCTAAGTTGGGATTTTGGTCCAGTTTCATCATGCCAAAGGAGTGTGAGCTGAGAATGTGTTAGTCGTATTTTAAAGAAACAGTAAACTGCACCTATTGACCATACACTTAAATGTTTGTTCTTTCTACACTTATTGTCCATGTTACCATATAGGTGCAGTTTGTAGTTCTACAATTACTGTAGTAATTGTATAATTACTATCTGTTTCTCTGTATACCTTCACCCTGTTCTTCAATGTTAAGGACCACCACAGGACCACCACAGCACAGGCAATATTTGTGGAGGATTATTCTCAGATAGACTAGAGTCTGTAATTGTAGTAAACAATCACCTATATGGTAATTGGAGCTGAAAAAAAAAAACGAGTGTAGAAACAAGGACATTTTCATGTTCTGGCTGATTGATGCATGTTTCAAAAGTAATAAAAGCTGCGGTTCAATACAAACTCAGTATTAGGCAGGTATGTGGTTTTAGGTAAGATGTGTGTTTTTGAGATTTTTTTTTTTTGCCACAGAGGGGGTCAGCAACCTGCAGCTGTAATGAGGAAACCAAACAGATCAAAGGGCCAATCCCCTCTCCTCGCCAAACCTTGGCTGGTCTAATCATGGCTGGGCTTTAATGAGGTCCGCCTGCTGCATGCTAAATACAAACCACTGCACTGCCCATCCTGCTTTTATATGGCCGCTTTGTCAGTCTCTTTCTCATTCTCTTTCTCTCCCTCATTTCTCACTTAGTCTGATTATTCTGATGAAAACATCCAACACGCTAAAAATCCCTCAACTTTCAGATATGAATGCTGGTGTGTCAATCACCAAATGACATTAAACCCAACTGACATATAGAAACAGACAAACATTGCAGATCTGGAGTTCAGAACAACAAATGTTGTATTATTAATATATGAATTCAGCATTTACAGCATTTAGCAGGTGCTTTCTTCATAGTGTTTTGCTAATATAAACCGGATAGACCTGAGGCAATAGCCAATGCTGATACCTAGGCAGAAGAAGATACAATACAAACAGAACAATACAAGTGCATACATAAGTGCATGATTAGAGCACATTAAAGTGCATTTTAAAAAGATATTTTTTAGCAGAGGTGTCAGAAGTCCCTTACATAAGTAAAAGTAATCTAGCAATACAAAACAATTACTCCAGTAAAAGTATAAAAGTATTTATTTAAAAATAATTCCTCATTCATTTAAAAAACTGTAAAAAAAATGTCTTGATATATAATTTGAATGTGCAAAAGTGTTAACATGCAAAACTATTAGTCTGACATGCCCTGACTTTTGACAAATTACACTTATCTGTTTTTTCCCAAAGTGATACACAGTCTTTTGTTAAGCACAAAATCAGTAACAACAGTATCAGAACAGTAAGTGTCATGAATCTATATTTTGATTAAATCTGCTATAAATTAAGACTTTCCAAAAACCTATTTTCAGATATGCTGATATATTGTGAAAAAACACTCTCTAAACATTTCTAGTCAAGATTTTTGAGCAAACATAGGTGTTGGCTACACACTGGTTATTATAGGTTTTGGAAATTGTACGTGGTTTTATTTCTAAAGCTTAACAATTGTGATTCGAGACTCTGTTTTCAATCTGCGCTAAGCCTACATTGAATAATTATGAGATAGGTGTTAACACTCAAGGTGAGAGGTCTTTGTTCAGGTGCAGGCTCTTTGTTTATAAAGATTATGTTTTTTTTCTCACATTCCACAGCTGCTAGTTCACCAATGGAATGTCTGGAATTACCATGTCTTTATCATATGAATGACATATCGTGTAAGTGGGTGAAAAAAAGCACAGCACGCTGACTCGTACTGAAAAATGTGCTCTCTGCTTATTTTAGCTCCTCTCACAAATATCTAAAAAATATATTTTGATTCACGTTATATATATTTGAAACTCAGAACTATGATATTAATATTACATTAATTCTTTATTTTGATTCTCCACTCAGGCCTGCTTTGCTAAAAACTCTCTCACATACTGTTTTACAGGGAACACTCTAGTGGAGGTGCTAAAAATTCTCCAGACCAATATCTGACAGAAACCATAGGTAATCAGAAGTCCACCTATGATGTCTCCAACACTATTTGTTTATTTTCTACAGTATTACTATAAGAGCTTTTTGTCCACCAGGTCATTTTTAAGATAACCCAAAAACCCAAAAATTGTGCCCAGCAGCATCTGAAATTTTACTCATAACAGCACAAGTAGCCCAATTTGGCCCTAAAAAGCCTGAACCCTTTCACAACCTGGACCGTGAAAGTAGCCAATCACAGCTTCTTTCTGACAGCCCCTCCCCCTGTTTCATAGGGCCCTGAATAGAATCACCTGATTAAAAATATGTAAATTAATGAAGACCAAAGAAACCCAGGAGACAGATACAGTAGTCAAGTCTAGAGATGACAAAAGATGACAAGCACCTGAGTAGTTTCTCTAAAGGAGAAAGAGTCAAATTCTCTGTATGTTGAAGAAGAGAAGCCTACATGACAGAGTCAGGTTTACAATGTGAGCTGAGTCATAACTGGTCACCCAAGAGAACAGCAAGGTTTCAAGTGTTCTTGGATTTAGTCATCTTTGTTCATCTAATCAGTTGTGTAACTGGCAGTGCAGAAGGGGAAACTATTTTCTAATATAAATGATGTTGCCACTGTTGGACAGTACTGCAAAACTGAGAAGAGGCACTTCACATGGCACAGTAAACCTGGCATAGACCTTGAAATGCAACATGATCTAATCACTCAAAGCATTTTGAGAAGTGGTCAGGGATGCGTATGACATCAGAACATCTGTAGTGTGAATATTAAAGCACCTCAGTGTGTCCCTGACAGCAACAAAGAGCTGCCTCATCATCCCAGAAGAGGCTGAAGCAGATGTATTTCTTTCCTCTCCTGTTTGTTTAGACATTTCTTTAGCAGTCCATGCATTTTAAAAGCCCTTGTGTGCAAATACTTGCAGCACATTTTTGTCTGACAGCAAACACAGACAGTAAATGTGCACGGCTCTCTTCTTCCAGTCACACAGAAGTCACAGGTAAACTGTGAGCAGATCACCCCAGACAGGTGTTAATATCCTGTTATGAATAGGATATTTTATTCCTTTATTTATATATGCTGCTAGAATGACATTCTGGCAAAATACAACATCACATTTTAGTTCCATGTTCCATATTTTTTGCATTTAAACCAGCCAAAACCCACAATATCCCACTCTGTATTTACATATGACTCTGTGAGATGATCTTGTTAACTGAAACATAAAACACCATCATGGTAGGAATAATAAGACATATCAAATTCTTTCAATCATATCTGTAGGGTAGGAATAATGTTGAACCAATAAAACTGATGTGAAAGAAACTATATGTAAGTAATGTAAACTATAAGAAATATTAGTTTAAAAACAAAGCAGAAAGCAACAACATTGCAGGGAATGCTGGGAAGACTTACAGTGGGGAAAAAAGTATTTGGTCAGCCACTGATTGTGCAAGTTCTCCTACTTAGAAAGATGAGAGACATCTGTAATTTTCATCATAGGTACACTTCAACTATGAGAGACAAATAAAAAAAATCCAGGAAATCACATTGTAGGATTTTTAAATATTTTTTTTGTAAATTATGGTGGAAAATAAGTATTTGGTCAAAAACAAACAAACAAAAACCAACTTTGTAACATGGCAATGACAGAGGTTAAACGTTTCCTGTAAGTCTTCACCAGGTTTGCACACACTGTAGCTGATACTTGGCTCATTCCTCCATGCAAATCTCCTCTACAGCAGTGATGTTTTGGGGCTGTTGCTGGGCAACACAAACTTTCAGCTCCCTCCACAAATTGTCTAGGCCACTCCAGGACCTTCATGGAGCCACTGCTTCACTGCCCGAGCAGTGTATTTGGAATCATTTTCATGCTGGAAGGTCCAGCCACGTTTCATGTTCAATGCTCTTAAGATGGAAGGAGGTTTTGGCTTACAATTTCACGATACATGGCCCTGTTCATTCTTCCCTTAACACGGATCTGTCCTCTTTGCAGAAAAACAGCCCCAAAGCATGATGTTTCCACCCCATGCTTAACAGTAGGTATTGTGTTCTTGGGATGCAACTCAGTATTATTTTTCCTCCAAACATGGCGAGTGGACTTGAGTACCAAAAAACTCTATTTTGGTCTCATCTGACCACATGACCTTCTCCCATGCCTCCTCTGGTCATTGGCAAACTTGAAATGGGCCTGGACATGTGCTGGCATGAGCACCATGATTTTAAACCATGATGGCATAGTGTGTTACTAATGGTTCTCTTTGAGACTGTGGTCCCAGCTCTCTTCAGGTCATTGATCAAGTCCTCCTGTATAGTTCGGGGCTGACTTTTGACCTTTCTCAGAATCATCCTTACCCCATGAAGTGAAATTTTGCATGGAGCCCCAGACATTCATCTTGTGTTTCTTCCAGTTTCTAATAATTGTGCCAACAGTTGTTGCCTTCTCACCAAGCTGCTTGCCTATTGCCCTGTAGCCCATCCTTGTGCAGGTCTAAAATTTTGTCACTGTTGTCCTTAGAAAGCTCTTTGGAGTGTGATTGACTGAGAGTGTGGACAGTTGCCTTTTATAGACATAACAAGTTCAAACAGGTGCAATTAATACAAGTAATTAGTGCAGAATAGGAGGGCTTCTTAAAGAAGAACTAATAGGTCTGCAAAAGCCAGAATTCTCGCTGGTTGTTTATTGACCAAATACTTATTTTCCACCAAAATTTACAAATAAATTCTTTGATTTCCTGGATTTTTTTTCTCATTTGTCTCTCATAGTTGAAGTGTACCTGTAAGTTGTTAATGTGTTGAGTGTTTGTTTTGCCTGTGTCACATCAGTTAGACGTATTTTAATATCAGCGGTTTCATATTATAATTCATTAATATTTACATTTGAGTGTGTGTCTGTTTGCTTGTGTCTACCAGTCTGTGATAAGCTATTTACATGCTTCTAAGTGTAACTATTATCAAAATAATTCAGAATTTCTGCTTATTTTTACTAAAAAATGAGGTATAATTCTGTGTAAATAAGATCTATTGACCATACAGTACAAACATATGTGTAACATTGGTGATAATGAGCTGAAGTGAAGTTGACTGAAAAGGATTGGGTGATAATTTTATGCTACATGCTTTTAACAGTTTATTATTTATAAATAATATGTAATAATGTATTAATATTTTATTAATGATTAATATAACTTTTCATTACTTAATTATTCATAATAACATTTAATATTATTAGTATATTATTAATAGTAACTACCGTAGTAATTATTAATTAAATATAAATCATAATTTGTCAATATTTATTAATAATTAATAATAATACAATTTGTGTTCAAGCACCAAAAATTTTTTATTTGAACATGTAATACATTATACGCCCCACCCCCACGCCTGCTAAGGTGTTTCATCACCTCAGATCTGGTCACCCTAATTTAAGGAGTTTACACTGTGTATTTATAGCAGTGTATAATAAACCACAATGTGAAATAAATACATTGACACACTGACTAAATTTGAGATTACCAAAACATACACATTCATATTAAAATATTATGAGCAGTTTAGAATGACATATGACATAGTGATCCATGACACTTTCCTTGTTGCTCTTGTGTTCATTATAGAGATTAACTGGTCCACTGTGATGTGTCTGCTCTGTATCACTTGCCAGAGTTGTCGTTCGCCTCTGGCATCAGTGGCCTATGGGGCACCACTATGCTGTTGGAGACAAACAGTGTACGCCTTCACTACAGTGGCTCTTGAACATTCCACAAAGTTAGTGGCTTCACCCAGTACCCTTTTATCATGCCATTTTGGACATCAGTCACATCTTGTCCTTTGTCTATAAAGATGGTTTTACACTCTGCTACAACTGACTGATGTGCTTGCTTATTTATACATGCATCTGTGACATCCTGGCCAAGTTGATTGCACACCAGGGGTGGTAATAATATTCTGACATGACTGTTTATATAAATTCATTACACCAACCCTGATAGTGCTATGGAAAGGGATGAACAGCCTAATGCCAATATGTAGCAGTCCTCTGGTAATATAGTGATATTACTATCACCTCAGAACAGAAATCACTGTTTAATCTATAGCATGTACCCAATAATTTCACTGGTGGCCACTGACATTACATCTCTGTCGTGAGGAAGTACAGTTGCATGAGTGAGAAAAAGCAGTTCACATGGCACAAAGAACTGGAATGGTCCTCCTTATGCTGTATAGGTGCAATAATATTTCTGTCTTTACTGTTGATGTGTGTCTACATACCCATAGGTGCTGTGATATAATATGCATAATCACTTTGAACCCTCTTTATAGGGTTGAAATGCCTTGTAGTCAAGTTAGCTAACCACATGAGAAACAAGCTAGCAGTAATAGGCTGCAAGCCCAGTAAGGTAAGTAATTACATGTGGGACTCAGAGAGCAATGTATTTGATTTAAATCCCCCAATCTCTAAACACTTCTGATATCATATGAGTGTGTGCTTTGCTGTGTTTCTGCTTGAATTGTGTTACAATGTCTCTGTGCTGTAGTTTTGAGTCCTCATGTGGAAATGGATCTCAAATGAAAGCATACGCTATTAACACATGAAACTCATAATGATGCAAGAACAAACCTTTGATGACATCAGCCTTTCTAGTCTATCCAAGCATGTGTGTTTTTGCCCACACAAACATTCATATACACGCAAGCTTTCATGCAAAACTGAGCCCAGCCTTGCCAACCAGAGAAACAAGAGAAAAAATATGTTCTATTTAAAGTATTTCTTATAATGCCTGACAAGTCAGCTACTGTTTCATTGACTGCATAAGTCTGATTCTTTAAAATTAACATCTGTGAGCTTTTCATCTTTGTCTGTAGGAGTCTATGAGAGAAACATCTGAATACAAAGACAAAGCTCTTGAATTATTCATAATAAAAAGTATTTAACAATAAAATAATTATCAAATATTAAATATTACAATGCAGACACCACTGTGGTGATTGTGATGATGGTAAAGGTCAAGAGGCTGAAAGTTTTAAGGCCAAAGGACAGGTGCTGAAATCCATCAGTAAGCATATATAAGAAACATACACAGTCTTATCAGAATATTATGCTCACCTTTACTTACTTTGCAGGCCCAGACATAACACTGTTCACTCAATCTCTGATACTTCATTTCAGTTCATTATAATGGTTAACTGGTCCACTGTGGTGCACTGATTGCTCTGTAACACTCACCAACTCCTCAGACAAAAAATGTGTTACCTTGCGTGTTTGGTGATAGCAACTTTCACAGAATTATGGGTGACAGCACACAAGGCTGAAGTGAACCTTTTCATGCACAAGCTGTAAAACCCGCAAAAGGGTCCCTGTACTCCATTTGGTCTTTTGGCCACAATTCTTTGGAGAATTTCCTGTAGACCGTGATTTGTACCACTGCTGGTAGAACATATGACCATAAGTTTCCATACATCTGCAACTTCAGCTACTTCCTTCACATTATGGCCTTTGACACCCAAATGCACTCACACCTTTAACTAATCATTAATATCTGCTTTGTAACCCATTTTCAACACATCAAATCAAATTTCATCAAATCAAATTTATTTATAAAGCGCTTTTTACAACTGATGTCGCAAAGCAGCTTTACAAGGTTAGTAATAACAAACACTAAATCATTAATCCCTAATGCTCGGTGAGCAAGCCAACAGCAACAGTGGCAAGGAAAAACTCCCTCAGAGCTGGAGGAAGAAACCTTGGGAGGAACCAGACTCACATGGGGGACCCATCCTCCTCTCGTCAACTAATTATAAGTTCATGATAAGTCATAATCATATGATGTCACATCAAATGAGACATTCACTGCACAATATATGAATCCCGTCACATACCCCTCAGGTATTTATAACCTAATCATCCTGGTACAGTGCCATCTGCAGGAGCCTGAAATTTATATCACCTTAAACATGCAAGGTGATACTACTGGCGTCACCCATTAAACTGAACAATTTTTATGAAAACACTTTTACTTCCACTTTCTTCATTCTTGTTGAGCTGCACTTGATAAGCTGATGTAGCACACTTTATTAGCCTACAGCTTTTCTGGCATTAAATGGAAGTCATGTTTTGTTTTTATTTTTCTTTGTACTCATTTAATTGTAATATTAATACGGACAGTAATTTGGGGTCTTTATATCATGCAAATCAGTATTTCAAATCCCTTTGTTAAAATTAATCCAGTTTAAATTGGCCTTAAGACACAATTCAGCAACTGGCCACTGGCCGACGTCAGACGCATGACCCTACTGATAGACTGATTGGCAGATAATATAATCTGAAATGAATATACATACTTATGAATACATAGAATTAATATGCATATTTATCTTAATTAAAATTACCATGAAGTTGGAATGGTAAATGAAATTCAATCAATTGTAAAAAGCACTGGGAGAACATGGAAACTCCACCCAGATGGGGACTCTAACCTAAGACCCTAGCACTGAGAGCAGAACATGCTAACAACCAAGCCACTGTCCCACCCTACTTTAAGAACAATGCTCTACCAAAAACTGACGGATTGAGTTTTTGGCATTTCATCCTCTGCAGTGCCCAGTGTAATGAAATGACTCATGGAAACCAGTCAAATCTTGATACATAACGGTAAGGTTGAAAAGCACTTCTGAATATAAAAGAACTGTGCTTGCTCACTGTCTTAAAAACCATCATGTTGGTCATGACATGACCTCAGGAATACTTCAATAAACCTTTGCCAGTCAACACCATTCTCTGCTGCATCCACAGATGCAAATTAAGGCTTTACTATGCAAAGCAGAAGTCAAACATCAACACTCTCCTGAAGCGCTGCTGACATCTCATCTGAGATGGACAGCAGCACAGTGGAAGCATGTGTAATGGTCCAAAAAGTTCAAATAGATTTTTTCAGGCCAAACAGGGAAAGAAACATCCCACCATTAGGCCCAAAAGCCAATATCTATCATGGCATGAGGGTATGCCAGTGCCCATGGCATTAATAACTTCACATCTGGGAGGGCATCATTAAGGCAGATACATATTTCAGGACAACATATGCCCTCCAGATACTGTTATTTCCAAAGATGTCCCAGGACATTTTCAAACCACATTCTGCCTGGATCATATGTGCATAAGTGGAGTGTGTGGGGTCTAGACTAGCCTGTTTGCAATTCTGACACGCCTCTAACTGAGAATGCATTAAGTTCATAATACAGTAATGTATACCTGCACAGCTGAAGACCTGTATAATGGAAGAATGGCAAGAAATTTATTTACTAAGCTTAATGAACTGGTGTCTTCAGTGCTCATAAGCTTAATAAGTGTAATTAAATGATGATGTTACACAGTGGTAAACACTCAAGTGTCCCAATGTTTTTTAAAAAAAGCTATTAAATTCACAAAGCAAAATATCAACGAATGTGTTGTTACAGTGTCGATGTCAATTACGTAGAATGAACTCAGTCATTCATTCATTCATTATCACACCCGCTTAATCCCTATCAGGGTTGCGGTTAGTCCCCTACCCCCTCACTGGGCGCAGAGCAGGGCATCACACTATTCAACTAAGCCCAGGACAGGGCGCCAGTCCATCGCTGGGTGAACACACACACACACACATACATACATGGACATTTTTTTTTTAGAGTAGCCAATTCACCTGACCTCCATGTTTTTGGACTGTGGGAGGAAACCCACACAGACACGGGGAGAACATGGAAACTCCGCTCAGATGTGGACTTGAACCCAAGACCTCAGCGCTGAGAGGAGAACGTGCTAACCACTAAGCCACCGTGCCGCCCTAGAATGAACTTAAGTTAAAAAAAAATGTTTTTGTTTTTATTAACACTTTCCTTATTGTCCCATCTTATTTTTTGAATGACAAAAACTGCAGAATTGAACTGTTAAACTTTTTCATGTTCATATGTCAGTCTTAACTGTTCTACAATGTTGAGTCAAAAATCAACGCTTTATTTATATTAAAACCACTGTTGGACCTACGTGGAGGGTCTTGGTTAGTCTTTCAGACTTTTTTTTGTTTATTCTCTTCCATGTATCACATTTGTGGCTGTGATGTACAGTGTTATCATTGCATTTGTTGTTAAAGTGCAACCTCAAAAAATAAAAAAATAAAAATAAAAAAATACTATTGGCTGCATTGTCTTATCAACACTTTCTGTTCTAGGTCACTTTCTCATTTATGACTGCAGTGCAACAAACAATGGCTGCCCAACTTATGATTTGCATGAAAGAAGAGCAGTGTGCAGTGATATATTTTTTTGTGTGATCTGAGGATGTGCCTGATGCTGGTCTGGTGCACAGTCTGGAGAAAGTGTAACACAAAATTTGTGCCAATACTCTAAGGTGAAAATTTCTTTAAAAGAATCATTACTTGTGACAAGCCTAGAGAGTAAATGGTATGGAATGGAAAAAACTCAATTGCCCACCTAAAAAATGTTAAAAAGTCAACCATCAGCTGGAAAATTGCTGCATACAGTTTTCTGGGATTCTCGAGGGCCAGTACTGGAACATTATCAGAAAAAAGGTTCAGCAATCAACAGAGCTTGTAAAAGTAAAATGCTCACTGAAGAGCTGAAGCCTAAAATTCATAAAAAACACATAAGATCCAAGAGTATTGTGTGACAATGCACATCCACACTCTTCTGATCATACTGTTGATACTCTCAAAAAACTTGCTCCAATGGACTATCACCTGATTGGTCTCCTGAAAGAAGTCAAACCAGGATGGAGGTTCAAGTCTTAGGTGAAGACAGCAGTGCATTCATGGCTTGCAGCTCCGCCCAAAAAAAATAGTGAAGGAATACAAAAGCTTGTTGAGGAGTGGCTCAGCAGGCTAAGACGCTGACATTATGACCACAAGATCGTGAGTTCGAATCCCAGTCATGCTGTTTGCCATCAACAGCTGGGGCCCAAGAGAGCAAAAATTGACTGCACTCCCTCTTCCTATCACTTTCACATTGCAATGTCTGTTCGCTCAGGCATCTACTGATTGGTCCATTTGGAGCCTGAATCCTGTGCTTTCCTCCAAGCCCGTAGGCTCCTCAGTGATGGTGTATCAGCAGTAGTTCAAAAAGAGGCGGTGGCTGGCATCACATGCAACGGAGGAGGCCTGTGCTTGTCTTCACCCTCCTAGAGTCAGGGACATTGCAAAGCGATGGGGAGAGCCCCCTAGTGGTTGGGCTGGGTTAATTGGCTACTACTACTTAATTGGGAAGGGGATAAAAATTGGCAAAAAAAGCTTGATGATACATGGACAAAGTGTTTTGAAAACCAGGGAGATTACAGAATGTGGAAAAATCATGCATTTGTCTTTTCTAATTACAGTAAATTCTGCAGCCAGAGTGTAAACAATTTTAGACTCACCCTCATATATTAGTCATATATTCTAAATACAGTCTGTGATAATCAATACAGATTCAGCAGACACTAGAGTATTCCTTTCTTTTGCCTTCACAGCGTGTTTTCTCCTCCTGAGGATGCTCATTAGGAATCTGTGTCTGCATTTCTGACAAAATCCTTCCATGACAATGTGAAATTGGGCAAGCTGAGTAAAGTATTGCGACACACCTTCAGACACTGTAGGACTGAATAGTTGGAGTCATTACACACACAGAGAGAATGAAACATCATAGGTGCTGACTTAACACTGGACCCAAAGCCAAGGGACCTTAAATAAGTCAGACCTTTTCTCGCATGACCCTTGGAGTCTAAGAAAAGAAAAGATGTGAATCATTTATGGAGGAAGTTTCAAAAAGTCACAAATAGTTAAAATAAAATTGGAGGAAGAAGAGAAAAGCAGAGGAAAACAGCAAAACAGGAAGATTGTGAACTGTCTCTACTCAGCGTTGACAAATTCAACAAACCTAGTGTGCAAAGGGCAGTTAACACTCTCTCTCTCTTACACACACACACACACAAACACAGTGCCCTCAGTAATGAGCCCCAACCACCAAACAGCATGCGGAAATACAAAGGAAAACACACTCCCTATACACAGATGAGCACAACAAAACACACAGCACAGAACTGCATAATTACTGACGCTCTCACCTTTTAATGAGGGCCTTGGGCATGTGTGTGTGTTTTTGTGTCTGTCTGCAAGGGAGTGTGTTGTTTTAGTAATGTCAAAGTGTTTGTGACTTTGTATAGTACTTTTCAACATTTTAAAACTGAAAGGGTAAAGAGTTACTATATTAAAAATCAAAAATCATATCGTAGATCAGCCACAAAATGTATGGAGTCCACATCTTGAGGTCTAGTTCATTTATAATAAATCCTGACTCACTGTTAACACTGACAGTAAAACTGAGCTGAAATGTGAAACTGGCCTATCCAGGGGCATTGGACAGGTTGTAATGGTGGTCTTGCCTACCTATGGCCCCTCTTGGTTGGGGGGTTTCATGGGAATAGTGCAGAAATACAGAGAGGGTCCTGAGCAAAGTGTTGCTATCCCCTTGTCCTAACTCAGCCTTCTACCACAGAAAACTGAGAAAACAGAATTGTCCTCTGAAGTAAAAGTATGGAAAATGTTGGTAATGGAAGCCATAATGAAAGTGTAGTGCGAATGCACTTCTAATACATTGAGTGCCTCCCAACAATATAACAGTCGTGCCCCACAGGTCACTGATGCTAGAGGGGAACAAGGACTCTGGCAAGTGACACATAGCCATCAACATATGTTGGTTATTCCCACTGTTAGGTAGGTTATCATAATATTCTGATATGACTGTGTATAGGGGCGGCACGGTGGCTTAGTGGTTAGCACGTTCGCCTCTCAGCGCTGGGGTCTAGGGTTCAAGTCCCCATCTGAGCGGAGTTTCCATGTTCTCCCCGTGTCTGCGTGGGTTTCCTCCGGGGACTCCGGTTTCCTCCCACAGTCCAAAAACATGGGGATCAGGTGAATTGGGTAATCTAAATTGTCCGTAGGTACGTACGTATGTGTGTGTGTGTCTGTCCAGCGATGGATTGGCGCCCTGTCCTGGGCTTAGTTGATTAATGTAATGCCCTGCCCTGCGCCCGGTGAGGGGGTAGGGGACTAACCGCGACCCTGATAAGGAATAAGCGGGTGTGATAATGAATGAATGAATGAATGACTGTGTATGAGTAGCACTAATAAATACTGATTGAGGGACAATAAGCAGTATGGACTGAGGCCAGTGGTTCTCCAGTAGCCATGTTATGCACATTTGAATGTTTTTTTGGACTAATTCTCACATTTGAATGCACAAAGTTATTGTTAATGAGTTTTCAAAAGCGACTTAGAATTTAGATTATCCTAGTTGAGAGTGCTAAGTGTAATGTCAGCATGTATCCCAACCCAGATAACATACTGTACATTTCATCACTGTCCAAAAGAAAACACATCTCTCAAATGTTACATTTATAAGAGAAGTCAAATAAAAAGGTTTAATATAACAAGACTGTATTACAACTAATTCTGGACCATGAAAAAAGAGAGACATGGTTTTCATACAACAACAACAATGTACTGTATTACACACATACTTGTATTGACTCTAAAACACATCTGTTGATTTTTTTCCATGTAATAGATGGAGGGTTAATGTATGTATACCTGTATTCCCTCAGTGCCGGGCTGCTGCAGCAGTTTGACGGTTCTGCCTGCTGCTCTCGGACTGCGGCCGTCATGCCAGGTCAGGTTCCCTCCTGCCTTCCGTGGCAGCTGATAGTTCAGCTCCTCCGCCGAGACTGTGTGGTCCAGTGCAGCCCGGCAGAAACTGAAACTGGATGCCGCTGCAGAGAGAGGGAAAAACGGAGTGAGAACCACCACTTTTATCAGATATTTCCATTTCACTCCAGCTAAACCGTGCCTCATCACAGACGAAGTGAATGTTGTGTCATGTTTTTGCATCAAAAATGTAAAATGTGTATCCCGAAACCACATATTTCACACCCTGTAGAAGAAAACCTTAAGCCTACGTACCTGCCTATCTGACTAAACCTTAACAGACAACAGCAGATGCTATGATGTGAGCCCACTATTTGTCTACATTGGTCATCATGGTCAGACTGCTGTCCCCACAGGCTGTACCCATACAGTGTTACAGCATTTTTCACCCAGATATCCATCTGCTGCACATTAGGTCTGTCTCAATACCTAGTGAGCTGTCTAACTAGTCAGTGTTCTAACTGCCATCCACCCTTATAATACAGATTAAAAAAGACGTTCTAGTTAGATAGGGATGACATCACTTATTTCAGTCCACTGCAAACATCAGGCCTTTGTGTACCTCGGCTGGCAAAATTTCCTCAGCATATCGCCACCGTAGATCTGCTCTTGAAGTTTTTATAGGAATTTTAGTAGAATTAAATGTAAGAATAACTTAATAATAATATTGCTGTTTGATGCTTGTGAGTTAGACAGCTCAATAGGTATTGAGACAGACCTCAGACAGGCCTGGATTTTCCTTATTCTGTGTTCTTTTCCTGTGCCCATGTGTGTTTGGTTACGGTGCTCCCTTCTTCTTTGCCTATGTGATACCTCTCACCATTGTATTTATATGTGCCTCATGTGATGCCATGTTCACTCTTGTTTGCACAAGTTCTTGACCTAAAATTCCCACCATTCCCTTTGTTCTGGGTCTAGTCTCGTCATAGCATACAACCATCATAGCATCATAGTGTGTCTTGTCAGTTTATTCTGGTTTTATTTTGTTTTCTTCCACCTGCTTGCACTTACATCTAGCCTCTAACCAACTTGTTGACAGTTTATAATATTAGTTAGAGTGCAGTTAGCCCACTTTCTAATTGTGTTGTAAACTCATTATTTTAAATGTATTAATATAATTCAGCTTCCCAATAAAATTCAACTGCCAAATGGCTTTTCTTTAAAGAGATTTTTTGAAAATGTTCTGGTGTAAATGTACAATATAGATGCACAATTTTATATTTTTCAGTCTGGTTGTTTCTCATGCTGTGTTTCTTTCCATCACACTGGGGGTTTTCCTTGCCTAGTATCTCTGCCTGGGGGCCCAAACTGAGTATGATACCTTACCCTAACAACGGGTCACATTCTAGATTCACCTGAACTGAATGACAGAGTTGCTTACTAGAGAACATTTATTCAGGGGTTGGACAATGAAACTGAAACACCTGGTTTTAGACCACAATAATTTATTAGTGTGGTGTAGGGCCCCCTTTTTTGCGGCCAATACAGCATCAATTCGTCTTGGAAATGACATATGCACAGTGGTCAGAGGGATTTTAAGCCATTCTTCTTGCAGGATAGTGGCCAGGTCACTACGTGATGCTGGTGGAGGAATCCATTTCCTGATTCACTCCTCCAAAACACCCCAAAGTGGCTCAATAATATTTAGACACAAAGACTTGCTGTCTTGGTCACAGATGCACCAGCAAGACGTGCACCAACAAACTCGGTGGTCCACTTAGATCTTACACTGGGCAACAATCCCATTCCATAGTATGAGTCAAACCCGGGGGTCCGTCTCTATGATCCGTTCCTTTTGGGGGTCACA
>BRDA01015427.1:0-24534 GCA_036984385.1 Crenuchus spilurus | reverse complement strand
TATATATATATATATATATATATATATATATATATATATATATATATATATAAAACAAGCATAGTTATATATTCACGATAGGCTTCTTTGTGCATCTGGGTGTGTATGCGTGGCTCATGCTGAACATCTGTGCCTTACTGTAAGCTGCATATCTTTTCTCACCAACTCTCTCTCTCTTTCTCTCTCGCTCACTCTCTCTGTTATTAATTCCCTTTTTTGTTACCCAGCACTCTGAGCAGCTTTTCTCAAAAACAGATCAGCAAATTAAGAATAGAGCATCAGGCCTAAAGATGTGGTTATGAAAAGCATTAGCCTTAAATTGAAAAAAAAAAAAACTCAAAATGCTCTATTTCTTTATTTCTTTCCCCCCTCACCCTCTCTCTGCCAGTCGTCTTATGTAAGCCCATCTGCTAGCATAGCTGATTCGATTACTGCTACACAGAGCACTTGGAGTGTAAAAAAAAATATTTAATGAATATTGTGTGTGTGTGTGTGTGTGTGTGTCTGCATGTATGTGTATCTGTGTGAGTGTGTTGGAAAGATCAAACAGGTACAGTAGCACCTCACAATACAAGGTACCCTCTAAAAGCCCCTATTAAAGCCCTTCAGCTATCACTATCTCACAGCTGAGAGATTGAGGCTGTTATGTGCTTCTGATCTCTTGGTGTGAATTAAGTATTTTTAGAAAAAAAGATGGAAAAAACCCATGAAAACCTGTGCTTACAAACGGACAGATAAATAATAGTCTTTCCTCAACCAAAATCAACCTCATACCCATGAGGGCAGTTAAGTTTGAAGCATAACTAAAGGATAATTAGAAACATGGAGGGAGAAAGCAAGACAGTGAAGTGTGATATCTACTGTCTTCATTTCTCTCATTCATCAGGATGCTCAGAAAAATGTGTGTACATTCTAATTCCTAAGTGAGGGTAAAGCAGTGATGCGCCACCAAATCAGTTTGTCTGTGTACAGATGTACAGTAACTTTTAAAAAATATTGTTCATCAACACAATGAGAAACTCACAATAAATATTTTCTTTAATAACTTGTATTAATATTGAATTGATCCATCCACATGACATTGTGGTTACATTTACAGAACACTTGCAAAAATGTAATTAAAATCAATACATATTTTGTCTGACAGAAGCTACAGTATATAGGGTGGCAGTGACTGTTGCACTGTGGCACTGACTGCTTGGTGGTTAGCATGTTTGCATCTCAGCACTGGGTGGAGTTTCCATGTTCTTCCCAAGTTTGTGGGGGTTTCCTAAAGAGCCTCCAGTTTCCTCCCACAGTCCAAAACCATTGCCAGCTGGTTACTCTACTGCACTGGTGTGAGTGTGTGTGCCCAGCAATGGATTGGTGCCCTATCCTAGCTTTGGCTAAAATAGTGGAATGCCCTGCCCAGTGCCTGCTGAAGGAGTATGGGGACCCTGAACTGGATTAAATGGTTAAAAAGATGGATAGATAGAGGCTACATACACTATATATTAGCCAAGATATTATCCTCTAGTTGCCCATAGTCCAGCTCTGGAAACTCAAGGCTATGCTTTGACTTTACATAATAACCTCTTTATTTTCTCATTAAATCTGACAAATGTTTGCCAACATTCAAGAAGTCTAACATTTGCTCTAACACAACACACTTATGGGCACGGCATGTTTGTTGATGCATACATATTTGTAGTTTGACTTCCTTGGTCCAGACCAACCAAGAAAATGACATATAGCTTTTATGAGTAAACAAAATTGTGGCATACTTCACCATGAATTGCATCCATTGGGGTAATTTGTGACAATTCAGGCATGTGAACCCTTTTTTATGCATATGTAACATCCTGGATGAGCGCCCACATGTTACAAACAAAGCCAGTTGAGCTAGAAATACCAAAATGAGAGTCAGAGATGGCTGCTCAGCCATTGTTCATTTATCCATCCATCCATTATCACACCCACTTAATCCTTATCAAGGTTATTACACTATTCAACTAAGCCCACGAAAGGGCGCCAATCCATCGCTGGGTGCTCACACGCGCGGACATACATACATACATAAATACACACACAGACAATTTAGAGTACCCAATCCACCTGACCTCCATGTTTTTTGGACTGTGGGAGGGCTGAGTCCCTGGAGGAAAAACATGCAGACACGGGGAGAACATGAAAACTCAGCTCAGATGGGGACTTGAACCCAAGACCCCAGCACTAAGAAGTGAATGTGCTAACCACTAAGCCACCATGCCGCCCCTTGTTCATTTATTATTATAAGCTATTTGGTCAAGTGTTTAATTTTTGGAAATATGGGCATCTCTAAGTCTTTTACTGCTTCCAACACAGTTTGTTTTAACTGGTCCAAGTCTGACAAGTCAACCACATTTGAAGTGCTATTTATAGTTCACATGGTCTTACAAATGAGCAAGAAGAGGAGAGCAATGGCAGCCTCACCTGTGTAGAAATCTTAAGTAAGGCTAAAATGATTGCATGAGAAACTCAAGTTTCCGATGCTAATTTTTTGCCTTGAACTTTTATTTAATCCACTGAACTACATACAGCCCACTCACCTGGATGGTTGCCACAGTCACACTGTGGACAACGAACGTGAGCAAGACTTTTACTTGATTATGTGGATTACAAAATTTTGAATAACAAAGAAAAATAGTGAGACAGGCCAGAGAAAATTACAGAAATTGTCAAAAGTTTAGCTTCATTTAAACAATGAAAACCAAGCTAGGCTAGCACAATAGTATAATGCTGCAAGGAAACATCCAGTCTTCATATCGCATCACCAGAGAGGACACAAGAGGACACTGACATGAACATTGAATATAAATCAATACAAACATTATTTGAGGGGTATGTTATGTTTGGCCCCATGTTTATAACACATCTATATGGTGGCTAATTATGATGCCCCAAATTTACAAATTATCCAATAAAATACACTCATTTGTCAGATTATATTTCTGTATTTAATTTAAGTAATAAACAAACTGATTCTTTTTAAAGGGAAACCAAGTTAGTCATTTTGATTTCTCAATCAATTAAATAATCAATGAGTGAGTGAATGAATGAGTGAATGAATGAACATTGTGATGATGATAATGATATAAGAAAATTTCAGCTAATGAGTTTAGTATGTGGTCTAAAACAGCGATTCTCGACTGGTGGGGCACGAACTAAAAGTTGCTCGCTGACACGTTCTATGTGGGTCACGGACAGTTTGTAATAAATTAATGCATTTTAAAACAATTCAAATGTAAAAATAATTAAAGCTTATCTGATGATGTACTCGTCATTTATCTTGAACAAAAAGACACAGAGAGGCACGCGTGAGACGCGTGCAGCATACTCGTTAATATGGTAACCCTCATTTGTTTGCCCATTACCCTTTGCTTTAAATTTATGATGTTCAGAAGCAAGGTGGCAAAACACAAATATGTAAACATGTATGTAAAGCCAAGCCGATAGAGCTTTTTAAAAAGATGACTTCCTAAGCTGAAGGCAAGGATGTAATTTGGGGGTGCTTTCTCCTTTTAAAAAGGCAGTTTTGGTCCCCTGTAGTTTTTGCCTTTGAAAAACAATGTTATGCTGTATTAAAAGGAAACGAGTCGAGCATTAGGAATCCGCTCAATCTGAAGCCTGTTTTTTAGACTGCACACAAGCTCATCAATGGGTTCTCCCATTTCTTGCTAACGTGTGATTGGCTGTCCCCACTGTCATTCCATGAAACAGCGTTTAACATTTTAATCTGTCTGTGTGCATGTGGCTACCAGTCTGTGATAAGCCATCCATTTACATGCCTCTAAGTCGAACTATTGTCAAAATAATTAAGAATTTCTGCTTGTTTTTACTCAGAAATGAGGTATAATTTTATGTAAATGAGGTTTGTTGACCAAACATAAGTGTAAAATTGGTGGTAATGCGTTGGAGTGAAGTTGATTGAAAAGGACTGGGTGATAATTTTATGCTACATGCTTTTAACAGTTATATTTTATTTAAATAAATACAAGTTATATTATTATTAAATAAATATTTAATAATAATATGTAATAATATATTAATATATCATTAATGATAAATATACATTTTATAATTTTATTATTAATAACACTTAATAGTTATTATTAGTACATTATTAATACTGCAGTAACAAGTAAAATATAAATCATAATTTGTAAGTAATGTATTGTAATGATTAGTTAGTTAATAGTTATTAGTTAGTTTAATAATACAAACCAGATTCCAAAAAAGTTGGGACACTAAACAAATTGTGAATAAAAACTGAACGCAATGATGTGGCATCCCCCCTTCTTCTTACAACACTCAACAGACGTCTGGGGACAGAGGAGACCAGTTTCTCAAGTTTAGAAATAGGAATGCTCTCCCATTCATGTCTAATACAGGCCTCTAACTGTTCAATCATCTTGGGCCTTCTTTGTCGCATGTTCTCCTATAGGTGAAAGATCTGGACTACAGGCTGGCCATTTCAGTACCCGGATCCTTCTCCATGATGTTGTGATTGCTGCAGAATGTGGTCTGGCATTATCTTGTTGAAAAATGCAGGGTCTTCCCTGAAAGAGATGACGTCTAGATGGGAGCATATGTTGTTCTAGAACCTGAACATAGTTCTCTGCATTAATGGTGCCTTTCCAGACATGCAAGCTGCCCATGCCACAAGCACTCATGCAACCCCATACCATCAGTGATGCAGGCTTCTGACCGGAGCGTTGATAACAACTTGGGTTGTCCTTGTCCTCTCTGGTCCGGATGACATGGCGTCCCAGTGTTCCATAAAGAACTTCAAATTGTGACTCATCTGACCACAGAACAGTCTTCCATTTTGCCACACTCCATTTTAAAAGACCCCTGGCCCATTGCAAACATCTGAGCTTGTGGAGCTTGCTTAGAAATGGCTTCCTCTTTGCACTGTAGAGTTTCAGCTGGCAACGGCGGATGGCACGGTGGATTGTGTTCACTGACAATGCTTTCTGGAAGTATTCCTGAGCCCATTCTGTTATTTCCTTGACAGTGGCATTCCTGTTTGAGATGCAGTGACGTTTAAGGGTCCGGAGATCACGAGCATCCAGTAGAGTTTTACGGCCTTGACCCTTACGCACAGCGATTGTTCCAGATTCTCTGAATCTTTTGATGATGTTATGCATGGTTGATGATGATAACTTAAGTCTTTGCTATTTTATGCTGGGTAACACCATTCTAGTATTTCTGCGCAACAATGGTGGAATTGGTGATCCTTTTACCATCTTGGCTTCAGAGAGACACTGAAGCTCTTTTTATACCCAATCATGTTATCAATTTACCTAATTAGTGTTAATTGGTCTTCCAGCTGTTCGTTATATGCTCAATTTCCTTTTTCCAGCCACTTATTGCTACTTGTCCCAACTTTTTTGGGCTTTGTTGACACTGTGAAATTTTGAAACAACATATTTTTCCCTTAAAATGATACATTCTCTCAGTTTAAACTTTTGATCTGTGATTTGTGTTCTATTCTGAATAAAATATTAGATGTTGGCACCTCCACATCATTGCATTCAGTTTTTATTCACAATTTGTTTAGTGTCCCAACTTTTTTGGAATCTGGTTTGTAGTAATGTAATTCATATATTAATTTATGTTCCAGCATCCCGCCCCAATGGTTGTGTCCCCCCGAAATCTCAAGGCTATTTTTAAAAAATTAATTTGTTTGGGTTTTTGTATTCTATAAAATGGGTTGTGACTTAATGACCATGAGGAAATGTGGGTCCTGGGCTAAGAACAGTTGAGAACCCCTGGTCTAGAATATCAAGAGAAATATTACGAGATTATGCAGGTGCTAACCATTCCAAGAAGTTGCTGGGAGTGCAATGGAAATGTTATTATTATCTCAAGCTCATTTTATATAAAACTGCCAGGTAAACAGTTTTAGCTAAATAAATAAACTAACACAACTGTCTGCTGTCTGCTGTCAAGTAAGAACTGTCAAATGTGATTTACAATTCTCATTGTTTTGACTGTTAAGAAACAAAAGTCCTCAAATTTGATATAGTCAATATATTAGGCCCTATTTACTATTCATTAAAAACTATGGAGGATCTGGGAAAGTGGCTCATCTACATGAGTCTATTCATCATCACCAACTCATCCCAGAGTTACTGAATGGACCTCCATCATTCCAGAGAACACCAATGCTCCACTGCCCAGTGCTGGAAAACCTTTTAACTCTCTGTGGCATAGGTTCATCTGTGGCTCTACAACCTCCCATTCTATTAGAAATGCTTTTGATATGTAGACAATTGAACCCCTGTGTTAGTACTGCATACAGTACTGCACACACTTAAAAGGAGTGTCTGGATGCTTTTGATACTTGTGGCTTATGACACACACATCACTATAAAACAGCAACAAAGCAGAAAACATGTAAAATATGACTAACAAAACTGATATTTCATTTACTGATACTACCAAAATAAAGTTCAAAAAGCCATGAGGTGAGTTTTCTTCTTTGTATTCTGTCCCATGTGCCTTAATAACAAGTGTTCCATTCAGCTCTATCCAGCTGTCGCCCATAAACATCCCACAGTCCTTTGCAGTATTTTAACACAAAGCTATGATGGTTGTGTCACTCATATGGCAGAGATAACACATTGACTGCAAGTCTCCCTTAGACAAGACAGGAAGCAGAGTGGAATTCAAACCTTAATACTGTCAATTTAATCAGAGAGGGCAGAGAGAAAAAAAACATGCAGGGAAAGAGTGTTGGAGTCACAACTTGTCATTCAAAAAGGTGGGTATGGTCCAAGCAAGTCCTGTGAGTTACTGACAGGGATCAATGTTCTTTACCATTCCTTTTCCCTATAGCTGTCAGTCCTAATAAGATATCAACAACTCAACTCAGCCCTCAACTCCGCTCTCAACACCATGTGGGAGTACAGCATGCTAGAATACAGCACTCCAAGTAGCACAACAAAGAAGGAGAAACTCTCTGGAAGTTATGATAGAACAAAGGACCCTCAACAGACTGTAAGACATCATAGACAATCCCTCACACCCCCTATACACAACACTGTAAAAACAGCACATTCAGTAACAGACTGACACAGCTGTACACTGTTAAAGAGCTCTGTGTGTGATCTTTCTTTAACCACAATAAGGCTCTACAACAAGTCTTCTTACTGCAGAATACTGAAGTACTGAAGTCCTGTCTGAGCTTTGCTCAATCACATCACAATATACAGAGTTCTGCACTGTTCTGTTGATATACACTGTGCATATCATATATCCATCCATGAGCAGGCGGCAAATTCAAGCAGTGATCAGCAGCACCTTTCAACTTAATTTTCTTGGATAAAGGTTTTTTTTTTGCTATTACAATTAAGTAAACTGCTATTGTATTTAATAGCAATGTATTTTACATTTTATTGCCTACAATGCATTACATCAGCATTTGCATGAAATTAGGTTTCATGAGCTTAAATTGCTAATATTTATAAGGTTAAATATATTATTAATCTAATATTCTATTCAATTGTAATATTGTATTCAAAATAATAATAATAATAATAATAATAGTAATAATAATAATAATAATAATAGATTAAATATAAATATTTAACCAGAATATTACTCTGTTCCAACTGGTCAACTACTGATAAAGCTTATATTTTACTATGAACTACCGTGCACTGTTAAAATTTTTTAAACATCAGCCTGCATGTAAAAGGACGTTATTCATAATTATAATGTTAACTAATTTAATTGTGTTTAAAATACAGTTTAAATATAAGTTGAGTAAATTAATAAAAATGAATAAGATTTCACCAGCTATATGTTATATGTGTTTGTGTATGTCCTTGGAAACCAAATTACCTACATACACACAATGTATCACAGATCTTAGGGCTTGGTGTTTATCAAGATCCTGAAGATATAATATGTATCATGACAGAGTTATGATTCAGTGAAATGCAATATGCAGTGAAACCCTGATTATCGTTTGCCCTAGTTATGGTACAATTTTGTTGTCATTTGTTTCTTTTTCGTCCAACCTGGTTTTTGTCGGCGTGCCCACATAACTCACTGCTAATTTTGCAAAAACAAAGCATCCACCCACACGTTCGTCACTCACACATGCGTTTGTCATTCATTCTGGCTTTGTTTCCCATTGAGTGAGAATCACTAATCACTTATGTGTTCATTCAAAATATTTCAATGTTTTTGGGAAATGGGCTTGTTTATTGAGTGCGCCAGAAACAGACCTCTCTGGACACACTACCATACACCAAGAAGATGTCACTTGTGACTAGACTTGTGAGTCGAACCAATCACAGAGCTAAACAAAACAAACTAAGACATGTCACACTAAATCGATGGTGCACAGTGCTGCCATCTGAAAACGAGAGCCCAGAGAATGAGTGTACAAACCAAAGGCTTGTTGGCTAGACCACACCGGCACAAACCCATAAGAATGATGTTAAATGTTCATTTATCCATTACATTAGTCTTTTGTATTTATTTCTCATTGTTTTCTGTATATAAAACTATAGGTGACCTATATAAAATGCATTTTTATTCATATTTTGGAGTGTCTGGAACAGATTACCTAGATTTACATAATCTTTTATGGGAAATATTGCTTCAGTTATCTTTATATATATATATATATATATATATATATATATATATATATATATATATATACTGTACTGTACTGTACTCTGATACTTCAAGCAAGGTGATATATTGCAATTTTAACATATCATTTTATGAAAATTGTCAGCAATACACTCTTACACTGTGTTTTTACATTGGAGAGGAAGAGATGAATGGTTGAAAATGGATTGGAACACTGCTATATAGCAGGTTTTAAACACAAAATGAACCACTCTCTGACACATAAATTAAAGGCTAACATAAAATAAGATCCAAATGATTCATTGTAAAAGCTATTATTGGCTTTAACCTTGTGCCACTGTGTCTGTTCATCTTTAAAACATTCAATCAAAATCATTACTATCTACATATATTGTGTTATTAACACCATAAGGAGTGATGCAGTGAAGGTTATTTGATGCTGTCGTGCATATATTCTATACAGCAGCCTAAGTGACAAGTTGTTCACTGTAGAATGATTTCTAACCTTCTCTCGATCTTCCTGTTCAGCACTGGCCTTCGATCTTGCTGCAATTGATCTTTCATTAAGTGAGTGTCCCTCTCCATGAAGACAAAGGACAACAACAGGACAAACAGAGTGAAAGTGGGAAGATAGGAAAAACAGAGAAATGCTTGGCTAAGCTGTATTCTCTGTTACACTGATATATGTGTATAATATAAATGAGTGACACATACATTTAACTGAATATTTATTGAGGAAAATGATCAAATCTTACATATATGTGAGTGGCAAATTATGTGAACCTTTGCTTTATGCATTAATAACTACACAATCGCAAGAACTAAACGTTTCTGGTAATTGTTGTTCAGTCCTGCACATCAGCTTGGAGGAGTCCATGAACTGCTAGATTCAGGTCCTGCCACAACTTTTCTGATGGATTAAGGTCAGGACTTGGACTTGGTCATTCCAAAACATTAACTTTATTCTTCATTAATCATTATTTTGTAGAATGACATTTTGTTGAGGGTCATTGTCTTGCTGTATGACCCATGTTCTCTTGAGATGGGATAAGGTTTAACCCAAAAAGAACTATTTTGGTCTCATCCATCCACAGAACATTGTTCCAATAGCCTTCTGGCTTGCCCATGTTGCTTGTCTGGACTCGTGAAGTTACACTGGGTTCCTTTGTGACCTTGTGGACTATTACTCATCTTGCTCGTCGTGTCATCTTTGTTGGTCGACCACTCCTGAGAATGGGAATAAAGATCTTGAGTTACCTCCATTTGTACAAAATCTGTCTGACTGCGGATTGGTGGAGTTTTCAAACACTTTAGAGATGGTTTTGTAACCTTTTCCAGCCTGATGAGCATCAGCAACTCTTCTTCTCCTGATGAGCATCAGCAACTCCACTCTCTCCTTTGTTTGTTCTACAATACACTTCTGCAAACATGTGTTGTGAAGATTAGACTTTGCCAGATTCCAGTTCTTTAAATAAAGGGCACCCACACACCTGTTTGATTGACTCAAATTTCATCTTGTAATTATCAGCTTATCCTAAAGGTTCACACACTTCTGCCACTTACATATATGTAACAGTGGATTATTTTCCTCAATATAGAAATGACCAATCTAACATTTTTATCTCATTTGTTTGATTTAGTTCTCTTTATATACTTTATGGACTTATGCGACAATGTAATGCAATTTTATGTCAAATTGTGGAAATGTAGAGCATACTAATCTTTAGTTTCGATAAAACACCACTTACTGTTAATATTTACATTTGAGACATTTAGCAGACGCTTTTATCCAAAGCAACTTACAATTGGGGGTTGCCCTGGGATTGAACCGGGGACCTTCAGGTCACCAGACCAGATCCTTAACCACTAGGCCACGGCTGCCCCATAATATAATGTTACAGTTAAGATAGTTAAGTGACATGAAAAACGCATGCATTTACATTGGTAAAATTATAATTATTATTGTGGGGCGACACGGTGGCTTAGTGGTTAGCACGTTCGCCTTTCAGCGCTGGGGTCTAGGGTTCAAGTCCCCATCTGAGTGGAGTTTCCATGTTCTCCCCGTGTCTGTGTGGGTTTCCTCCGGGGACTCCGGTTTCCTCCCACAGTCCAAAAGTCACTGCGATGGATTGGCACCCTGTCCTGGGCTTAGTTGATTAATGTAATGCCCTGCCCTGCGCCCGGTGAGAGGGTAGGGGACTAACCACGACCCTGATAAGGAATAAGCGGGTGTGATAATAAATGAATGAATTATTATTGTCATACTGATGTTTGAAGTGTTACTGTTTTTATTGTTATAGCTATACTATGCTTTGGTAAAATTGTACATTATAGTCATGGTAAGAAAAAAAAGAATGGGAGAGAGAAAGAGAGAGATTGAGAGAGAGATTGAGATTGAGAAAGGGAGAGAGAGAGAGAGAGAGAAAGAGAGAGAGCAGATGAAGCCAAGGGTAAATGCACAGCGGCTTCAAATAAATGAACTGTGATAGATGGAGCTACTTAGATCATTCCCTTCCTCTAAGATTAACTGTTAAAGTTTTAAAACTTCCTAGCATTTTCAGCTACTTCTTGCACTTTGTAATTAGCTATTACAGTGGTGGTGCTGAGGGTCCTACAGGAAGGTCATTCCAAACCAAGTCCCTTGATAGACTACTTAAGCACTTTTACACTGATCTCATTCCCTCACTAAAAGAGAAAAGTGTACTGTGGTCTGTTGTGTGCGTTTCTTAAATGCTTCACAGAAGCTCAATTCATCTGTCACTTGTGCTTTAGGGATCTGTTGATTTTTTTTTTTTCTACTTTCAGTGTTCTACTTTGTAAATGGAATGACTCAGAGACACTGTCCTTCCTGTATTTCCCTTGAGTCCCAATCCTAAACATAAACTAAATACTTAAAACAGTCGAAAACAGCCTTGAAATCCACTTCAGTAATCTATGCGTGGCCTGAACTTCCTCTCCAATTGGTTCCGGAAGATGGGACCACGTTTAAAGCCAAATATAGCATCTCGCTAATAGAAACCAAAGTGCTGAATCGTTACTTCTTCAATATCTAAATCTACACATTTCTCATAACATACCCTCAAGCGAGTGGGACCAAACGTGCAGCCACAGAATATTTTACCATGTAAAAAATCCTCAGGGTCTATATCGTAAATCCCAGAAATGAAGCATGAAATTATTCCACCTAGACATGGCACCACAGAGGCATTGAAAAAAAAAACTTTTCACTTGTGACATGTTGTGGTCATCTGTTCACATAAAACTGGCTTTAGTGCGAATAATCTGGAACGGATGGGTGTTCAAACTCCAATGAAGTCCTCCCAGAAAGTATAATACTTCTACAGAAAACAGACTTAGAGGTCTAACAGAGCAATGTGAATGATTGACAAATGTTCACATCTGGTCCTAGTTATCTACTGCCCTAGAGGGTTTATTTATAGAGTTTATTAATCTAACACTCCTGACTCAGTTAATCGGGGTCTTCAGGAACATCTGAGTATTAGAGCCAGGTGTGTTGAATCTAAACTCTCCAGGGTGGCTGATCATCAACATGGCAGCATATGGAAGAATATCTGCAGTGGTGTAGGTGTTAGAGTGAATTAAGCTTCACTGTAATTTGTTATCTTGTCCGGTAGGAATTTAAGCTTATACCTCATCAACAGCAAATACTGTAATACTTTCAATTTATTTGCAGAAGCAAGACATGAAATGAAGGTTAATATAAATAAAGATAAGTGAATAAAAGCTCCCAGGACAAAACATGAGTCACCTTGCATATTTAAGGTGGTTTTAAAGTCCAGGCTATAAATATCTTCAGGGTGTGTGACAGGATTCATAGATTTAAGAGGTAATAGAGTGCAGTGAATGTCTTGTTCAATGTGTGGAAAATGGGTCACAAAGCAGATTTTAATGACTGGTAAAAAAGAGTGATTGCATTTGGGCCTAAAAGTCATAGTGTGAAGGAAGTAAATAAATAGGCCTTTTTCACACAAGGAGGAGGGGTAGAGTTCCGGGGGAGGTGATGTGTAAACCTACTTAAAGTTTGCAGCTCTGCCTCAAAAATGGATGGATTTTATTACTCCTCATCTTTGGCTGAACCTCCACACTTTAGGCAGGACAATGTTGTTAGAATTGTCGAGGAGTTATCGAGAACAAGATGAGTGAAAAATTATAAAAGAAAAAAATGCTAAATTATTTTTCAAGCAGATTATTTTCGATTATGAAGGTAAATGGCTCCAGTTCTGTAGCTAGGTTAGCTAATGCTACCTAACTCCGTGCTCACTTAGCGTTCTATCATTTAAGCATTCATCAAATTGTTTGTTTACCTAATATTTTAATAAAGTATATATTTTAGTGCACTAGTATAAATGTCTGCATTATTGTGTCTCACAATTTTCTGTGTTCAGTGACCAATGTTGTTGTTTATGTTAAAGTATAACAGAAAATATCACAAAGCACTAGCATGTATAATATGATCCATCACAGATCGCTCCACCATTCCGCCCTCCTCGTCCAAAGAACCAGAGTCTCTAAGACAGGACTTCTGCTGTGCACGAACTCCCTGGCTGGCCAAGTCCAACTAAAACGACATGGTATTGCACCTTTCTCCAGCCACATTTTACCCTTTGGTGTAGCATAGATGTCTTGCAGCTCAAAATGGACACTACAGATATGTGTGTTGTTCCTAATAACTTTGAAAGTCGGCTCCTCACTTCTTCTAATGGCTATTAACCACTTCTTTCTGAGCTTGTTGTCAGCTGAGAATGAGTGAAAACTAAAACATGGCTGTTTTTGTTTCAAATTAGAGCACAGCAGTATGCTACAAAAACACTTACTAGTCACTTGCGCAATGGCAGAAGAACAAATGCTCTAAGCAGAAATTATATTACACAGAAATGTCCAGACCAGAAATATTGACCCCAGAAATGAGATAAATTTGCAGGTGTATGGAAATACACAGTCATATGGGTCTATCAGCTGTGATACAAATCCCACTCTACAGGAAATTTTCCTCAGAATTATGGCTGAAAAACCAAACTGACTGACAATAACCACTGGCAAGTGTCAGGGCTTGTGAAAATCACTTCACTTCCAGCCAAGAATTGCTTACTAGAAGTCAATGCAGGTCCTTCACAACCAATTTCTGAAAGAACACTCTACAGGGAACCACAGACCATGAACATATGGAACAGAGTGTCACACAAGAGGCCTTTGCTCACTTCTGCTCAAAATGTTGCCAGGATACAGTGGGTGAAAAGACAGAAATTGGACTGTTGCTGACTGGAACTGGGTTATCTGGTCAGATGATTCTGGTTTCTGCCTGTATGTGAATGATGCCAGGTGTCATAATTATTGTAGACTTCATGACACCTTCAATGATGACTGTGTGCAAGATGTTGGAGGAGGCTATGTGATTCTGGGAGTGTTTTCATTTCACAGGAATGGGTCTTTTGGTTGAGGTGACAATAAATTGTCTATATTGAGCTGCTGAACAATCAGGTTTTGCCTTTTGTTTATCATCTTACTGAGGAACATAACATCCTCTCTGGTCAAACTGCACATTTATTTGATGTAAGAGAGACTGAACATTGATGTTGTCTACATCCAGATCTTGTTCAGTCCAAGCCACATTGAATCGCAGCTCTTATTTGTGCTTGTGGAGATATTACCTTCTATTAGATTCAGTAACAGGTGACTGGTGATTATTTTTTTCTCTGGTGAGCACTCAAATTAAAAAGAAGCAAGTGTTTTCAAATGAAGAAAAAAAAGATGAAAATTAGGCAAGAGTGACTTTTTTCATGTAAAAAATTAGACCTTGCCAGGGCCATGTTATATACACTTCCAGAATCAATATAGAGCAAATCACCTTTACACTGAGGTGCATTTGTACATATGTGGGTCATTCATGACTGCATGGACGTGCTGTTAGGGCTGACAGTGGAACAGCAGTCAAGATGCCTCATGTATGCACACGCTGAGGTTGAGATTAAATCTTGCTGACAGACAGTGCTTCAGTAAGGAATGGAGAGATGTCAGTGAAGGAGAATGAGGTGCAAGAGAAGGCTAATCACTGCAGGAGGGCGACTAAAATGGCCTTGACTGTCTCCGAGGGACATCGCTGCATGAGCACACACTCACAAACACTAAACTACAATTGATTTTGCAGGCAAATGACATGTACTGACATTGTGTTGTATTAACAATGGAAAAGAACCCAGGCTCACATCATTTTATTTTGATTTTTTTAAAAGCCTGTAATCATAAAGCTTCTCATGCCTATTTTGCCATGGCATGATGGCAGTGCTGGTGCCAAAAACCTCAATGCTTGAGCACTTTTCCAACATATAAAAATTTTTCTAGGCTGGCAAAATTGACTCTGTTCAGGCTCCGTAATCTTGCTGGAGCAGAACCAGCAAATGAGCAGTCAAAAGACAGGGCCATGGTATCACCATGTAAAACTGTTTATCCATGTTTCCACCATTTAAAATGAAAAGTGTTGCCTTAATTTACCTCAGGGTCAATAAAGTATATGTCTGTCTGTCTGTCTGTCTGTCTGTCTGTCTATCTATCTATCTATCTATCTATCTATCTATCTATCTATCTAAAAGTGGTGCTGAACGCTGAAAACATAAAAATTAATTTAAAAGTGCCGATCTAGGATCTGTTTGTTTTAAGTAAGAGAGAATTCTGATACTAGATCAGGACTTCTACTATGAGAAGCATTATGAAAAGAGGCCCAGGTTTGTGAAGCAATATTGTAGTAAATTGTAGTAATATTTACAACTCACTGGACATTGAGTACATACTTTTTTAAATGTGTCAGCTTGAGCCATTAAGTACTCTATCTTGACCCAGCTGATGTCCAGATGAATCTAGACAGGGTCAACCCACATGAAGCTGCTGGTCCAAACAACATATCAGTGTTTGTCCTGAGAGAATGTGCTGATCAACTGATTGATGTCCTCAGGGACATTTACAACACCTCCCTGAGTCAATCCATTTTTCCCCAGTGCTTTAAGTTCACCACCATCATACCACTGCCCAAGAAGTCACCAGCAGCAACACTGAATGAATACCACCCAATAATGAAGTGCTTTGAATGGGTGGTAAAAGATCACATCACATTAAAACTCCCTGCAACTGTTGACTCACTACAGTTTGCATAATGTCCTAACAATTCCACTGATGATGCCATAGCAGCAGCACTTCACCTGAGCCTGACTCACCTAGAAAATAAGAACAGCTATATGAGGCTACTATTCATTGACCTCAGCTCTGCTTTCAACACAGTCATTCCTCGACATATATCAAAGAAGCTAAACACAATAGGCTAGGCATCAGCACTCCTTTCTGCAACTGGATTTCCTCACAGACAGACTCCTCCAACCCCATCATCATGAACACCAGTGTTCCTCAGGGCTGTGTTCTGAACCCTCTGCTGTTTACCAAAGTGATCCATGACTGTTGTACCTGGTACAAATTGCATCACATCATTAAGTTTGCAGTTGACACAACAGTGTTGGGCATCATCTCCAACAACAACGAATCGGCCTACAGAGAGAAAATCAACTACCTCACTGTCAAATCTCACAATAACAAGCTGTCCCTAAATGTCAACAAGACAAAGGAGATCACTATTTAATTCAAGAGGAGAACCACTGTACACACACCTCTCACACTCCATGGGAACCCAGTGGAATCTGTGAAAATCACCAACTTTCTGGAGTTCACCTCACAGAACACTTGACCTGGTCAACATCTCCCTAGTCAAATGGGCACAGCAGCAACTTAACTTTCAAACCTCCCCCCTCCTTTGCTCATGATGTTCTATAAAGGTGCCATAGAGTTCTTCTTCACCATCAACCTCCCAGTCTGGTATGGCAGCCCCACTGAAACAGAGAATAAGTCTCTCCAGAACGTAATGAGAACAGTGGAGAAAATCACAAAGACATCACTTCCATCCATAAAGGAACTGCACTCCTCATGCTGCCTCAGCAGAGCCAGCAGGATAATCAAGAACCACACACACCTTGCCCATGGACTGTTCAGACTTCTGCCCTCCAGCAAATGTCTCCAAAACATTTGCTGCAAGACAAACCAGCTCAGCAAAAGCTTGTACCCACAAACTATCAGACTTCTACACTCCCATTAAAAATACACACACACACACACACACACACACACACACACCATTAGAACTGCTGAACACCACACTGCTAACAAATACACACAATACTATCTTCAAGTGCAGCTATTGTTGTGCAATAATTACCATATGCACATGATCACTTTTCAATAGTGTAAATTTTACATTCAAATTTCATGGTGTGATATATGCAATATTCAACAACTATATCCATATTAAACTAACATTCTGGTATCGTTCTTGCATGGTTCTGTTAAATGACAACATTCCTGGAAAGTTCTTTGAAGGTTTTGACTAAAGTTTGAACAAACCTTGATATAACATTCCAACCTAATGTTAGCCTAACAATGAACGAATGTTCCTTGTTTGTCACCTGACCGGGTGTATAATAATAATAACATTAAGGGAATGTTCAAAGAACATTCTAGCCTAATGTTCACACCTAACGTTCTGATAACCAAGCAAGAACTCCACACTATAACGTTCGCATAACCTAAATGGAACTTTCTCGCAATGTACTTGCAACGTTCTTGTGTTAGCTGGGTAGAGATGGATGTAATATGAAAAATATTCAATACGTATATCTTGTATCCATAGAATATAATTTTAATACTGCATTCCAAATAACATATTCTAATATTCTTATGTATATTTTATGTCTAATATGTTTTGCCTAATATGTATAGTCTAATGTACTGTGTCCAGTATATTTTGCACATTGGAGTCTGGAGAAAAGCAAGTTTGTTCAACTGTACAATCCCTGTTGTAAGGTCTGAATGACTATAAAATTCACTTTGACTTTTGTATACCAAATAGACTTTGGTATTTTGTGCAAAGTATCAAGTCTTTGAAAAAAGGCTGTTTTGTTCATACATCAATGGGGTAGTGTAAGTTATATGATATATTAGATCAACAATCCTCCCTTCATCTCAAACAAATTGAGACCAGCAGAGATCATTTAAGGCATATAATTGCATAACTGTGCAAAGTGCATAACATACTTGTGAGACACCAGGGTAGACCCAAGCTTCCTGACTGCATGACTGCATAGGACACAACACTAATGTGACCATGAATAACTCATGTGCTTGGACCCCACATCATCTGGACTTGGCTCTTCCACTTCACATGCTTCCAATAGATGGTAACCTGCTGATAATTCATGAGCTCCTACTTCTCTTATGATACATTAAATTTTTAATCCATACATCCATGGCAAACGTTCAATTGCACCTCCACTTGTGTGTTTCTTCAATAATACACAAGCTGCTACTGTTGTAATTATCCTGAGAGTTTGAACTAATGCAGCTTGAAAGTTCAAGATGGAATTCACTTCAAGGAACAGAACAGAAGAGATTCAATCAAGAGCTTCTCTGCATTCTGCTCCTGCTTCAGAAAACTTTCTTTTCTCATTTAAATGCACAATATTTAATGCAGTGTTTACTTTCCTGTACACTGAGATTGCTTGAGCAGCTACAAGCTGTAATGACTCTAAAAGGGGACAACGACGTAATTACAAGCACAAAAACAAAAGAACATCTGCCATGCTCAACTGACCGACCACTAAAACAGATGTTGTTGCTTTATTTCAACTTCAGTCAGCATATTCATCATAAGATCTCAAGATAATATTTGTTTAAAAAGCACTTCAATCCACTAGAATTTCTCCCCCCTTCTCTCCACCTCTCTGTCTCTACATACATAATATACATAATAAATAATATATATATATATATATATATATATATATATATATATATATATATATATATATATACTTCAGTTGAACCAGTAACCTTCTGCAAGCCCACAACTGCCTGCCCCCTATATATACAATACTCACAAAATGTTAGGGATATTTGGTTTTCTGTTGACATTTATGGAAAACGTAAAAAGTTCATGCTATATTTATTGAAACAAAAGTCAATAATATACTCCAACAAAAATATATTAATGTCTCAATAACTTGTGATGTGCCATTACAGCTTGACAATGACATTACATTCTGTTCACAAATCAACATATTTTCTGCTGAGGCATAGCATCTCACTCTTTTTGAAGGGCGGCACTCAGGTCATTGAGGTTTTGCGGTACAGAGTTACGATCTGCTACACGGTGACTCAGCTGATACCAAAGGTTTTCTATGGGATTCAGGTCTGGGGGACCCCAGTCTCCAGAAGCCATTCCCAAATGATGTGACCTCGATGAGCTGGAGCATTGTCATCTTTGAAGATTAAATTAGGCCTGTTTTGTTCATGCAGAGGCACAATGATTGGATTAATGATATTATTTAATAGTATGGGCTTGTCACTGTACCATTCACAAAGTGTAGTGCAGTTTTGTATTGACTAGACACACTAACACCACCACCACCACAGGCCCATCTGGTGACAACAGTGGTTGATGCATCTCCTTCACGTCTTCAACATCACTGGCGGCCATCATTTCTGTTCAGCATGAATCAACTTACATCAGTGAACAGCACTGAGGAGCACTGGTCCTTTGTTCAGCATAAATGCTTCCTGGCCCATGCAAGACAATGAAGCTAGTGCCTGGTGGTGTTATCAGGAACCCTTGCAGGTCACCTAGCACACAGACTATGCTAATGTAAATGGTTTGAGTGGTCTGACATGACACTTGGGTGCCTCTCACCTCCCTTAAATGTGCCTGGAGCTGTGTGGCACTGTTCACAATGAATAGTGGTCATCAGTGTGGGATGTGGCCAAAGGATGTCCAATTTTATGCCTTTCTGTGACTCTACCAGTCTCTCTGTATCTCTGTTACAACCTGCTGATGACACTCTAAGCTCAGTGGCCAATTCCATCTCAGAACATCCTGGTTGAAGCCTTGCAATTGCGAGATACTGTTGACCAATTATTAGGTGTCGTTTTGGTGTCATGATGTCAAAATGTGAACAGCATGATGATGAAGACTGTTTAAATACCAAATCTAATTGCACCCCAAAATGTATTGGTAAATTCATGGATCAAACACTTGTTCTGAATTTTGTCATTAAGCTTCTTGTTAGAGAACAGCAAGTTGTGCAAAAAGTACTGAAACATTGAACAGTTGGACATGTGCATTGTAAAGTTTAGAGAAGGTCACATTAAGTTAACCTGTAAAGGTTAAATTTTAGGTTCATCCTGAAATTTCACACAAAATACAAATATCAATAACTTTTTGTGAGTAGTGTATACTCAAAATGATCTGCACTAAAGCTGTGATCTTTAATCTACCGCTGTCTTCACCTCTTCATCAGACATGAATATCCATCCTTTTACAGCTTCAGAAAACTGTAAGCATCACTTTTCAAGGTGATGGTTGAATTTTGAACTTTTTCTTCATGAGACTGAAAATGTTTCTGTTATTTGCTCTCAGGCTTGTTGTGATGAATTCATGCCTTGTTACAGGTAATGATTATTTTTAAACAACCTTAACCTTGCTCCAAATTTTGTCCAAACACGTCTGCAATGAGTAACTACACACTGCTCTTCTTTCATGGAAATCATAAGTGGGGCAGCCATTTTTTCTTGCATTGCAGTCATAAATGAAGTGATTTAAAATGTTCACACCTGCACAGCACTTACTATAAAGACAGAGACAGAGTACAGAAAGTGTTGATAAGACACTGTGGACAACACAAGTTTTAATATAAGTAAAGTGTTGGTAATTTTTTTTACTTTTTGGTAAATGCAAAAAAAAATGTTTTGAATGCATTAAAATCCATTGTTTTTTTTACTAAGAAGTAATTTGTGTTGGTGCGTTTTTACAGTTTTTATAGAATATGATTATCATGAACATTAAAAAAAATATCTTCCATAATTTCTCTGCATTTAGTTCAAGAACAGAAAACTTGCTGACTTCATATACATACATGTATATAATAAAAACCAATGAACAGTGAACTTCTTATACTTTGAAATTGTATGTAGTAATCAGTTATTTGATACAGATGCAGCAGAGACTAGAGTGGACAATGCTGGAATGTCTCTTTTAAAGGCACAGTATGTAATATTTCGGGTTATCTTTTAGCAGAATTTAAGATAATCAATAATAAAAAAAATTAAAAACACATCTACTCTTTATAAACCAAGAAGTCATTTGATTATTTTACCTTAGAATAAGCTGTTTATATCTACATTGGTCAAGCGTTGAACACCAACTGAGGCCGCCATGTTGCATCGCATTGTTTCCACAGTAGTTCAAAAAGGAGGCTAGCGAACTGAAAAACCGTTTGTGTTGTAATGACGAATTCGATTCCACTCAAATTCGATGGCGCTGTAGCTTTGTTTTACTGTTGGCTGACATAAAACAGGAGAAGAAGAAGAAGAAATACACATATACCTCAATAAGAAGAAATACACGGAGGAGAAGCAAGAATAAAGGTTTTTTGGTTTATTGTTAAGAAACATTCATCCTCAGCCGCAGGAGGTCCAGCTTGTTGTCCAGAGAGCGGACGTTGGAGAGGAAAAGAGATGGAATCAGGAGACTATTTGCGTTAGCCTTTAGCCTAGCTAGCGCGCCACCCCGTTTGCCCCTCTTCTGTAGCCACTGTTGCCTCTTCCTTTTGGGTCGAGCTCCACTCCAGTGGGCCGGAGTCCGGAGAAGCCACAGTCTGCTTAGCTCAGCCCGAACGTTGTTGTCCAGAGTTGCTGCTTCTGTGGCTAAACTGTGTCTTATCTGCATGAGTTCGGTTTGGCTGTAACTCAACCACCTAGGGTGCGTGAATTCAGTATCAGAACCGATGTAAACAGATATAAAAACTACTAAAACTGGGTATGCTAGGAGCGTGAGAAGCTGCTGTGCAACTGTGCACCGCCATCTTGCCATGAAATTTTTTTTTTATGTGTTTACTTTGTTACATTATCTTGTTTTGTACATAAAACAGCTAACGTTTACAATAGCACTACTGATGTGCAGAAAATATGTTTTGTCTGCATTGTAGCTATGATAATTTTACATATTACATTTCCTAAATTTCTATTTAAAATTTATCTTACCACTTGACATATCACTCGCTGTAAAGCTACTATTAGACATCGTGTTCGGGAGTACCAAAGATTTGACACCTTACGGCCGCCATAGAGACTTATTTGTGTTTGGAAGGGGGGGCTGTGGAAATAGTTTTCAGTTGGTTGCAATATGGAAGCTAAACCACTAGATGTCACTGGAAACTACATACTGTACCTTTAAATAATCTATAATTAGTGTAAGGTTAAAAGGGTTAAAGGTCGATGCCAAGTAATGAGAAATAATTTCCAAGAGGCTGTGAAGGGATGCCCAATATGAGGGGTGGACTAAACTACCAGCAGCCTCCATCTACTCATCAGCCTGAGCTGCAAACCATAGAGGCAAGAGGACTGGCTGGAGTCCTGCAGAGGCAGTGAAGTCTACAGGGCAGAACTGACACATCCCACTGAGCCTACAGTGTGTGGACAGGATACACACATGCCAATAGCACACACTTCCACAGATCAATGTAGCCACTCCCCTTCTGTGCTATGGCCAAACAAATACAGCAGGACATTCAATGGTTTATCAAGTGTTTAGAAACACCTGCTGGACCATAAGAAACTCTCCTGATATTGAGAGACCTGACAAGTCCTGTGCACCACTTGTTTTTTTTTTTTCTCATGGCTCAATAAACTGAAAAATGTGTAAGTACAAATATCTGGCATTTTTTAAATTCCTTAAACAGCCAAAATTATTTCTTTATTGTTTCTGCATTCAACACAGAAGTCCAACACAGAGAGTCCTCACAAAGATGTGTGCACGTGTCTGAGAGTCTTAACACCATAGTAATAATTGCAGGATTATTATTATATAATTATTAATATAACAACAGTAAAATACTTGTGTATTGTGCTTAAGTACTCTCAGTAACATTTATCATTTACTTGAGTATAATTACTATGCACAACTGGACTGAAATAAGCAGAGTTAATCTTTTAATTCTGGCAGATTTTTGATGCAACATTATGATGGCAGGTAAAGGCCCTCACTTGTTGCAGCATAACTGTGCATGACTGTGTTAAACAACTTGTTCCTTTTTATATCTGATATTGACCAGAACATTGTTCTATTAGAATTACTTATATAGTTGATTTACAAATGCTGGCTTATTTGTTTGTTTAATGCACAAATATTGTTATTTATGCTGCAACATGTTTAGTACAGCTAAAGTAAGGGAAATGTGCAAATGTGTTCAGCATGAAGCTAATAAAAATTGCCCCAAAAGTTGGTTCAGCTGTAAAGAAATTGGCCATAAAAATAGGATGGGTGTCTAGTTATTACTCAAGAGAGAAACAAGAGATATTCAAAGTACAAATTACAAATTCTGACTCATTCACAAATTCATTAGTGTACAATGAATCTGGCCACACTTGCTAACAAAACACCTAAATATCCAAATTTTGAATTGATAAAACAATACCTTGACATTTAAATTTTTTATATTAAATATAAATACTTTTTTTCATTTTTACTTTCACTTAACTTCATACTTACACTTTCATTTAAGTAGGGATACAGAATGATTAAGCGAGTCAGCTTCTCTGCACTTTTTACACTCTTGTGGAAAGCCATGAATGTTTTTTTTTATAAATTTTTTTAAATTATGCATTTAAACAACGCAGTTTCCTTGTTGTTTCTAAAAGTTTTAGATGGATTGAAAACTGCAGGAAGGCTCTGCAGGAGACCACAGAGGGGAAAAACAGTGTGCATAAGATAGATAGATAGATAGATAGACTGACAGAGAGAGAGAGAGAGAGAGAGAGAGAGAGAGAGAGAGAGAGAGAGAGAGAGGGGTAGAGAAAGAGAGAGACAGAGAGAGAGGTAGAGAAAGAGAGAGAGAGAGAGAGAGAGAGAGAGAGAGAGAGAGAGAGAGAGAGAGAGAGAGAGAGAGAGCGTGACGGGCCATGCTGTTTAGGGATTCTCTGGTTCTACAGACAAATAACAAAAACCTGGAGGGAGCGTGTGTATAACAAGTAAAAGTGATTGGGGAGCACACACACACAGATAGTGACACTGTGGGGAGGTTCAGTCTCAATGTGTGAGTATGTGTGTGTGTGTGTGTGAGAGAGAGAGAGAAAGAGGGCGAGAGAGAGAGAAAGAAAGAGCAAAATTTTATCTGACTGCTGTCACACTGCGATGTTCCTATTAATCATACAAACAGGTAAACACATGCTGCTGGAACTAACACACACACACAGCGTGAAATACTGCAGGTGTTAATACACAATCAGTGTTGATTTAACAGGGCAAGGGTGAATAAATACACAGGCCTTCAACTGCAGCAGAAGAAAGTATTTTCTGTAAAGTGGGAGATTATTCCTTTATCTTTTATTGTTATTCCCAACATGTATATAAGTGTGTATGTGTGTTTTGTGCAGCACTAACTTTATATAATGGTATATTATTGCTCAGGAGGTCAAACTCATTTAGTGACAGATTTCCTCTGGGCAGTATGCACTGTAAAACATTTAAGCAATAATCAGTGTTGGGAATAACGGCGTTAAAAATAATGGCGTTACGTAACGACGTCATTATGTCAGAAACGGGATAAAATAATTAATTACTTTTCCTGTCGTTATAATGCCGTTGACGTTACTGGTCATTAAAAGCGGTCCGTTACTATATATTGATATGCTAACAGTAATACGAGCTGACCTCTGCTCAGGCTAGTGAGGAGTAACAGGTGTTACACCGAGAACTGTGACCTGTCGAGATCTGTGACTTGATAGAAGAAGTCACAG
>BRDA01015418.1:4159-41997 GCA_036984385.1 Crenuchus spilurus | reverse complement strand
CTCTCTCTCTCTCTCTCTCTCTCTCTCTCTCTCTCTCTCTCTCTCTCTCTCTCTCTCTCTCTCTCTCTCTCTCTCTCTCTCTCTCTCCTGCCTCTTGGTCTCTCTCTCACTCTCTCTCTTGCCTCTTGCTCTCTCTCTCTCTACCTCTCTCTCTTGCCTCTTGCTTTCAATCTCTTTCTCTCTCTCTCTTTTGCCTCTTGCTTTCAATCTCTTTCTTTCTCTCTCTCTCTCTCTCTCTCTCTCTCTACCTCTCTCTCTTGCCTCTTGCTTTCAATCTCTTTCTCTCTCTCTCTCTCTCTCTCTTTCTGTCTCTCTCTCTCTCTTTTTCTCTCTCTCTCCTGCCTCTTGCTCTCTCTCTACCTCTCTCTTGCCATTTGCTCTCTCTCTCTCTTTCTCTGTCTCTCTCTCTACCCCTCTCTCTCTCTCTCTCGCCTCTTGCTCTCTCTCTACCTCTCTCTTGCCATTTGCTCTCTCTCTCTCTTTCTCTGTCTCTCTCTCTACCCCTCTCTCTCTCTCTCTCCTGCCTCTTGCTCTCTCTCTACCTCTCTCTTGCCATTTGCTCTCTCTCTCTCTTTCTCTGTCTCTCTCTCTACCCCTCTCTCTCTCTCTCTCTCGCCTCTTGCTCTGTCTCTCTCTCTCTCTCCTGCCTCTTGCTCTCTCTCTCTCTCTCTACCTCTCTCTCTTGCTCTCTCTCTCTATCTCTCTCTCCTGCCTCTTGCTCTCTCTCTCTCTCTCTCTACCTCTCTCTCTTGCTCTCTCTCTCTATCTCTCTCTCTTGCCTCTTGCTCTCAATCTCTTCTCTCTCTCTCTCTGTCTCTCTGTCTCTCTCTCTCTCCTGCCTCTTGCTCTCTGTCTCTCCCCCCTCTCTCAGACAGTCTTTCTTTTTTCTCTTTTCCTTTCCTCTTCTTTACCTCTCCGATTCAGTTTGCTTTTTTTAATCTCACTCCCTTTTTTATTTTCTTTCTTCCACCTACCTCACACTCTCTCTACCCTCCCATCTATTGCCATTTACACTCCACTATTTCTTTATATCTTTTTCTTTTCCTCCTACATTTCTTTCTATCTCTCTCCCTCATTTTCTGTCTGCATCTTTCTTTCATCTCTCTCCCTGTATCTCTTTCTTTTTTCTTTCTGTCTTTCTTTCTTTCTTTCCTTCATTCACCTAGCTCACACTCTCTGTCTCTATCTCTCTACCCTCCCATCTGTATTCCACTATTTATTTATTTCTTTTCTTTCTTACATTTCCTTCTTCCCTCCCCATCTTTCTTTTGCCTGGTTCACACTCACTTACCATCTCTCTCTACCCTCCCTTACTCTCGGCCTGTCTCCATCTTTCTGTCTTCATCTTCTCTCTCTCTCCCATATTTGTTTTTCTTTCTTTCTTTCTTTCATCTCCCCCTATCTTTCTTTCACCTGGCTCACACTCTGTCTCTCTCTCTCTGTCTCACATACAGTACATGTCTCCACATGAGCTGTCCATACAGACAGTGACATTAACTGCTTTTAAAATAGCATTAGAGCTGAAAATATTCTGCCTCACTGGGGGAATTCAGAGACTGCAGAAGAGTGTGTGAGTGAGTGATGAGAGAGGAATATACTACTCTCGCTCTAGTGTCATGTTGCCCTGTGTCATGTTGCCCTGTAGGGACAGCTCTACCCACAACAATCCCCACCAACCCATCCATTTGTCATCCAGACTGTGTGCAGGAAATAAAAGAAGTCTGACAAAAGTGCACACAGATCGACAAAACCAAAAATAGCTGCCATTAATGACTTTAACACGCACATCTCTCTGAGTCAGAGCAATTTTAGCTGCAGAAAACCAGCCTCCGAGTCTTTTTTGACACATCACTCACACAGACGGAGCCTTTATTTTGCTTGGTTCAGGGTCTGGTCAGAAAAGCCAGTCTATATGTACATATTACATAAGTTTTGTCCTCTATTTTCAGATGGAGTCTGAGTCAGATTGGACAGACGAGGTGCTGGGGCGGATAGGAAAGGTTTACATAGCAACAAGTAATTTCAGCTATTTGATCTCTTTCAAAGTCTACTCGCATCATTTAGTGAATGGAAAGGCAGCCAATCAGAACGGCAAGACTGAGTAGGAGAGAAAGAACAGATAGAGAGATAGACAGATGGAGAAGGAGATACATAAATAAAGAAAGCTTAATGAAAAGAATACCAGGTGATGGATTGAACATACACTTAATTTTCATTTGGAAGCCTTAACTAAATGTTTCTGTGGCCATTAGAAGATGAGGACAAATGACATCTTGGTTATAAAATCCCCCTGAAAACATTCTCTCCAGAGAAATCAGCTTTTTTGCAATTTCATGTTTTTATCACGTCTGTCCTTGAGCCGCTAAGATTCCACACACTTTATTCTCCTAATGGAGAGAGCACAGCCTTCTGGGTAAGTCAGCTCTGATTCTCTCTGTTATAAAAGGATCTGAAATAGCTTACATCACCGCTCCGCTCTTGTCTGAATGAACTGAATATTGGAGATGTTATATGTTTAGCTGTAGCTAATCTCTCAAGTGAAAAGACAAAATTAGAAATGTTTAATTCCAGTCACCTCACAGTCAGTTTTGGGGTTGAGTATATTATTCCCTAAACGTTGAAAATTAAAAATGTCCAATTTTCTTAATGCTCCCACAATGTTCCTCGTTCTAAAAAACAAAACTACTCATACCGGGTATCTCAAAACTAAAGAAACACCCATATAAAATGATAATGGTTTGGCAGACGGTGGCCCAATTTTATACACAAGCTGTGGGGGACACCTGTTACCCGTCATTTTGGATTTAACTTCAGTTTTACAAATGTGACGGTCGGTGTTTAAATTTATAACATTTGGCAGACGCTCTTATCCAGAGTGATGTACAACAGTGCTTTGTTTACATTAAGAGAATGATCTCAGCTAGTACAGACAGATTAGAGTCCAAACTACTCTTCAGTTCAGACACTGTTACAACTAAACCATCACTAATACCTAAAAGAAGGAAAGATACACAATTATACAGAATATAAGAGCTTTACAATGCATTACAATAGATTTAAACTAGTGCTGCTTAAGTGCTCCACAAAGAGATGCTCTTCAGTCTGTGTGTGAAGACTGTGAGGGACTCTGCTCTTTGAACAGTCAGTGGGAGTTCAGTCCACCATCTCAGTGCTAGGACAAAGAAAAGTCTTGATGCCAGTCTTTCTCGAATCAAAGGGTTTGAAGCAGTCCTAGCCTGTTTGGTGCCCTGGGTGAACAACCCCTCTGGCACCCCAAAACAACCTTACCCTCCACCCCTCCCTAGGCATGAATCATTTAACAACCCCAAGGGTGTTTTTGGCATGACATGAAGCAGAGTCATAAAATGGCAGTAACGCACGGTCGGGAATGGCTAAAGCAATAAGCTTTAATAAAACAGTGGTCAACATATAATATGATAAAACACATCAATGTTCAATTCATAAACAAAAGTATTATTTTAATAATTCACAATAAACTATTCTTCCACCAGTCGATACAGTTCACACACTGTTAACACTGTTGCCAGGTAACATGAGGCAGTGCTCTCTCTGGGCGGGTAGATGGCGCTCTCTCTCCTTATCACACACACATTGTAATGTCCGCTAACTCAGGCGTCGACTGATTGGTCCATTCGCAACTAGAGACCCTGCCCTTTCCTCTGAGCGCGTTGGTTCCCCAGGGATGGTGTATCAAGCGGTAGTTTGAAAAGAGGTGGTGGCTGTATCACATGCAACGGAGGGGGCATGTGCTTGTCTTCACCCTCCTAGAGTCAGGGACAGTGCAAAGTGATGGGGAGAGCCTCTAATGGGTTGGGTTAATTGGCGACTACCACACTGGGAAGGGGCGAAAATGGGCATAAATGTATTAAAAAAAAATAAATATAAAATAAATGTTTACGTTTTATTTTTCTGTTAATAGTTCTGCTATTTTAATTCAATTAATTTGGCTAGTTATAGAGCACAAATGCAGCAAAAAAGGAACGAGAGCATTTTGGTGTGATTTGACCTTTTATGGGCGCTGAGTGATGTCACAGGTAATAGAACGTATTTTTAATATATCTTCAAAACAGAAGGAGCACAAATTATAAATTCTGCAACACAAACCAGCACAAATGCAACATAAACAAAGGGTGGTGTTTTTATTCAGTTTTTGATCACAAGCAATCTACATGTATGGCACCTGGTGGAGAGCGCTCACTCCCCGCAAGTGTGCGACAGGAAACCAATATGTAATATAAACAAGCTATATTATATTTTTTTTTTGAGGGGGAGGGTGGGGGTGGGGCCAGAACTCATGCAGCCCCTGAAGAGGTGCCACCCTGGGTGGCTGTCCATATCACCCATATCAGAAGCCGCCACTGATTGCCATTAGGTAGAGGGGGACTGGTTCATTTCTTGCTTTGTAGGCAAACATCAGGTATTTGAATCTGATGTGAGCAGCTACAGGAAACCAGTGAAGGTGTGTGACACATCAAACTGGTAGAGATTATCACCAGAAAAACACTGGTGTGCTTCATGCCAATAAAACTTTAGTCATTCTTATGTTAGAACAGTGATTTTATATGAAAAATTAACAATAAAAGCTACATAATGTTTTTGATATACTGTCCACCATGTTTTCTCTGCTCCCTAATCAACTTTCACCAAAACATCTGACTGAGTGCTGCACAAGCATCAACAGTCTTTAAGATGAATAACATTTACGTATCTTCACTGAGTAAATAAATGTTTTTACATGACGCCACAGAGGGAAATCAAAAAAGGTGAAGTCAGGACAAAATGGTGGGCAGTCAAGTGGATCCCTACTACCAGTCCACTTCTGGAGAAAACTGACCATCAAGATGCCATCCTTCACATCACCTGTATAGAAGAAACATCAGTTGAAGCTGATCAGACACATCAGTAACAATGAACCACAGTGGCAAAGAGAAAAGGAACGTGGTTTGAATGTTGCACTCAGGAAAATGTCATCAGGTAAAGTTTTGACATGTTTGTAGCAATATTGCAAGCAAGCGGATAACAATGCGACAGTGTTATGTGTTTGCTGGGTATACGTCCAGGATGATAACACAGCCAGTCAATGGCAGAAGCAGTTCAAGTTAAGTAGCAGAAATTACCACACAAAGTTAAACAATGTTGATTAAGGTGTGTGTGTGTTTGTGTGTGTGTGTGTGTGAGAGAGAGAGAGAGAGGGAGTGAGAGTGCGGCACAGCTCTGGCAGAGACGTGTGTACGTAGGGAGTGGCGGGCGCTCTGTGTGACTGGTCAATCACAGATCGTGAAGACAGTCTGTTACCCAATGAGGATTTTCCTTCAGCACGAGCATGGATATTGATGAGTTTTACTCGTTTAATGATCGTACTCTTCACAAATGCTTTATCCGTACTGGATACTCGTCTGTAATGAGTATTCGGATCAACCCTACACAGGAGATTAAATAAAGGCCACTTCTAAAGTTCTTTCAGTAAACACATGCACGCAAATGAATGATCACTGCATACTCAGGATTAAATGAATGCATTACTGCATGAATACACCCCAAAGGTCCTCCTTGGTACTTCAAATCATCAAACAAAGTGGGGGGCACCCTCGGTACAAAACCTCAGTCTGATTTTCACGATATTGTATATCATTCTCAGGAGTTAGGGAGGCTTATTAAAGTGCAGGAGACTCCAGGAATGTGTCGGAGAGGAGGGATGTATGAGAAGATCAGTTTAAAGTAGAATTTAACAGCACCAGAACATCTTTACTGTCACACAGGTTAGAGTGTATGAGATTGTATGCAGGTAGGAATATAAGCCAATATTTTAATCAAGATTATGTGGAGGTTCACATTATTCAGTTGTTTCAGCTACAGCATTTAGTTGTTTTCTCACAAAATCAATGAAAAATGTTTTCTCCAAAAAATAAAACATAACTCTCAACTTCTCTCAGTGAGAAGTCAATTCTCTGCTGCTCTTGTAGGTGTAATGCTGATTTGTCCCATTAGACAAATGTACTTTGAGAACGCTTAGAGAACCTTTATACAACATTACAGTTCCCTGTTAGCTTGGACAATGAATGTAAAAGCAGAAGTTCAAATTTACTTGGAATCAATATTGTAGCTAGGAATTCATTTCAGTGATAATGATGAAATATGATACATAAAATCTCAGCACCAACTGTTAAAGTAATACATCAGGAAATAGAATACACTCCTGCATTCTGGGTGGACAGCAAAAAGTAGAAATTGGTATTCAGAGCTGTAAAGAATAGCAGTGGCTGAAGTTTCTTTCATCATCTAGACTTGATCAGTTCTCATGCCTGCCACCTCTGTTGTATTGTGTAATATATTTCAGTCACTGACTTCTACTCATTGGCTGTGGCCAGACGTCCATTATAGCTTTGTATTGCTAAATCCTGTTTTCAAATTAAATGTGATTAAACAAATAAAGTGACATTGTCATTGTAACATTTAATGTGGTTAAATATTGAGGCATCACAATGAATTTTTGTTTTACTAATATGATTATAGCACAAGTAGAGCTATTTTATGTACACTACATACACAAAAGTACAGTGGAACCTCGGTTATCGTTTGCCCTGGTTATAGTACAATTTGGATATCATCAACTTTTTTCAGGGATATTTTGTCCCAGTTATCGTTCATCCACCTGGTTTTCCTTGGTGTGCCCACATAACTCACTATGCAAAGCTAATAGTGATTTCACAAAAACAAAGCATCCACTCACCCACATGTTCATTCAGGCTTTGTTTCTTCTTTCTCTGGCTTTGTTTGTCACTGTTTATAACACATCACATTAAAGCGATGGTGTGCAGCAATACTGCCTGACAATGATTGCAAAAATAAATAGTGGCTGAGAACCCCAAGAAGGGGTGAAAGGCTGCCAGCTGGACCATACCGGCACACTCTAAAACAGAACATAAACACGTAAGAATGATGTTACATTTATCCATTTCTTTAGTCTTTTGTATTTATTTCTCATTGTGTTCTGTATGTAAAATTATAGTTATTCTATATAAAATGCATTTTGTTAATATTTTGGAGTGTCTGGAAGAGATTAATTGGATTTACATTATTTCTTATGGGAAATATTGCTTCAGCTATTGGTTTCGGTTATCATTAGGGATGAGCGAGTACACCACAATCTGTATCTGTATGTATCTGTATCTGTATCTGTACTTGGAGTGGGTGGGGCCTAAACAGGAATTGGGTGTAGTTTAACAGGAAGTAGGTGGGGCTTAAATTGGTACATTATTTTAAGTCTGAAATTGATATGAATTGATTAGAAGTTGCTATATGTATTGTTTATTTGAAAACTATTTACAGAACAGCATCTAAATTGAGTTTCAAGTAATTGTTTTTTATCACAAAAGTAAGAGAACTATTTACAGAACAAGTTCTTTTTATAAACTCAGAACATTAATATTTTTAAGTGGATGAATGAATATATCTTGTGCAGTAGGAAATTATGAACTACTAAGTATGCATGAACATGAGTTGTCATACTCAACACAACTTCCTTTTTAATTTATTTATTTTTTAATTTTATGATCAATCTTTATTTTCTTTCAATTATTTATTTTTACTACTTAACACGTTCTTGGCATTTTTCCACACAAAGTTAAACAATGTTGATTATGGTGTGTGCGTGTGTGTGTGTGAGAATGTCAATGTGTGTGTTACTGGGTGACTGTGTGAGAGTGAGAGAGAGTGAGAGTGCAGCACAGCTCTGGCAGAGACATGCCTGTGTAGGAAGGGGCGGGCGCTCTGTGTGACTGGTCAATCACAGATCATGAAGTCAGTTACCCAATGAGGATTTTCCTTCAGCACAAGCATGGATATTGACAAATTTTTGTCTTTTAATGATCATACTTGTCACAAATGCTTTACAATGTAGCATTAAAGCAATAATTGCGTGACAACACTTTAGAACGGATTAATGACAAAAAACGAGGTTACACTGTATTAGCAAATCTGCTCATTCTTTCTGAAAACAAGTTTTAAAAAAAAAAAGATATACTACTTTTGTTGCACTGTCTCTACTGTACAAAGAAGGCTTAACAATGCAAGGTTAACAAGGTCATCATGTTGGATGGTCAACCTCCCCAACTCATCCCAAAAATACCGAATGTTCCACTGCTCCACAGCTCAATGCTGGAGCGTTTTATACCCTTCTAGCCCACAACTGGCATTAGACATGGTACCCATAGGTTCATGTTTATCTGCTCCAGAGAAACCTATTCTATTGGCTGTACTTCTCTACAGGGACTAGACAAGCTTTGCATTTTCTCATCTGTGTCAGCAATGGGTACAAATAGTAGTTGTGTGAAAAAGTAGCTGAATGCATTCATTAAAAGGAATGTCCACAAACATTTTGACATATGTGTATAATAACATGCACTGTATGTTTTGTAATAAGCACAAATAACCCTTTGGAATAATATCTGCCTCTGTTTAGAATAAAATCTTGTTAATTACATTGCAATGACTTTTAATGATAGTGATCCACCATTGCTGTTTAATTATGTCAGTACAGTAGAAGTGCATTTTTAACTGGTCTGTACCTACCCTTTCCCTGCTTGTTGTGTTTGCTTGTTTATGACATGCTTCAGTGCATTTACGGTCCTTGCACGTTGTTTGAGCTGATACTGTCTATTCACTGCTCAGGCATTTTAACTGCCTGCAAAATAACATTCTTAACGAAGCAGAAGATTAGCAGTGGCTCTGCTGTTGACCTGCTAAAAGATGAATGTGTTGAGCTCTAGAGAAAAAGCAGTTATGAGTGGAATGCCCAAATACAGATCAGGAGCTGCTTGACTCCCCCCTGTCATCTACATACTTTTTAAGATGATGAAATGCAGTGTCAAAGAATTAAAACATCACCTAGCTCAAATGCCTTCTTAACTGATAAGACTGTCAGAGATTGAGCTCTATAGAAAAGACACAACAAGCTTGTTTTAAGACATTCCAGTCAAAAGTTTTAGAACAATTATTTATTGCATTTCAAGTCATTCAAATCCAGGAATAACTTGAAATGATACAAAGGTAGATGGTGAACTGCCAGAGGTTTTAAAGTAAGTTTACACAAAACTGAATTTACATTACAGAATTATACACAAAGGCTTTTGTCAGGAACATGAAATGGGTTAATTGGTGAAAGCTGTTCTGCAGTAATGGAGGCAGATCAAACCTTGAAAGCTGGTGCTACTAATTACTACAGGTGTTCCAACCGTTCTTGCTTACTTACAACACTCTGTCAGTGTTGGAACACACTGGGGTACCAAACCCTCGTGAGCATCATTTGAACTGTATTGTACTGCAGAAAGTAGTGTGTTGCTACAAAAATGCAAGAAAAAGGCAACTAACAATTTGTACTATGCTTTATTTTCAGAGTTCATTTAGACATTAAACTGAACCATTTTCAATAAAAAAATGAAAAAAAGTGTCTTAAAATTAGAGATGGACCGATCGGCGTTTTTGAGGGCGATTTCGATTTCCGATCCCTTTTCAGTGTGATCGGCCGATAGCCGATACCCATCGAGGGCGGGGCTATATGCCACGCAAATCTAGGAGCAGTTGTTGGCACAAGCAAGACAAAATATGGTCGAAACTGTTTATTGCCGTTAATAACAAACTCATGTGAACATCACATCTATAAAAACATTAGCAGTAAATGACCTAAATCATACAAATACAGCCAATATTGCAGTCATTAAATTTAGATTATTAATAAATTTAAAACGAAAAATACAGTAAATGAAATAAATACAGGCAAAATTTCAGCCATTAAATGCAGATCCTGGGTTATTTTACAAACAAAAAACTGCAACCATTAAGTGTATAATTATTTTAAAATCAAATTTAAATTAAAGTAAATTAAAAGGTCAGTACTAAAATCATTAAACCTTTAACCTGTAAATTATACAGATACAGACAATACTGCAATTCTAATCATTAAACCTGCATTAATGATTATCAAACAAAAAAAATAAATTATCAAAGTTAAAGTGCACCTATTAAACATAGACCCTTGTTTTAAAACGAAAGCTGCAACCATTCAATGTAGATCTTGAATTATTATTATTATTATTACGAAAAACAGTAAGCTAGTTAGCCGTGCTAGCTCTGCTGTTTGCTGATACTCACTGTATTCAGTCGCGAGGTGTACTCGTGTCGTATCAGATTAGTAGTATTAAATGTCTTTGTCTTGGTTCCTCCTCGAGGGACGTTGACTACAAATTTTACAAATTGCCTTGGATATGTTTTTTTCACACAAGGTAAAAAACGGCCAGACTGACGACATTCTGTATATCCGCACATGCAGCTGAACACCGTAAGCAGGTTCTTTAGCCACTGGCGAGTTCTGCTGTTTTAGTCTGTTTTTCGAAAAAAGGGTATGTATTTCCCTCTAGCGGTTCAGCTAGGAACTGCAGGGACCAGACAGGATGTGGTTCGCGGAGGGCTCCTCTTCCTTGACGAAATGCTAGCTGCAAATACAGAAATCTTGAGATTGGCTAAATTTCAAAAGATATCGGCCGATCGTCGATCACATATTTTGATTAAAAATCGGCCGATACCGATACATAGCCGATCGATCGTTCCATCTCTACTTAAAATGTTTGACCAGAAGGGGACATATTGAAAAGACATTGTTCAAAAAGTTACATTTTGTTTGAGAACTAGAACTTTTTTTTAACTAGAAACAGTAGAAAAACATGTAAGGGAACATTGTTTATATTAGGGTTGAGCCGGATACTTTATTTCAGACGAGTATTTGGTATGGATAAAGCATTGTTGACAAGTACCAAGCATGACACAAGTATAACTTGTCAATATCCGTGCTTGTGCTGAAGGAAAATCCTCATTGGGTAACTGTATTTACGATCTGTGATTGTCCAGTCACACAGAGCACCCGCCCCTCCCTACACAGTCATGTGCTGCCAGAGCTGTGCTGCACTCTTACTCCCTCTCACACAGTCACTCAGTCACACACACATACACACAGATGCATGCATGCACACACAAACACACACACCTTAATCAACATTGTTTAACTTGTGTGGAAAAAATGCCAAGAACATTAGGTAGTAACGTTAGGTAATAAAGAAAAAAAATCAGTTTGATTATAAAAAAAATAAAATATAAAAAGGAAGTTGTGTTGAGTATGACAACTCTTGTTCATGCATATTAAGTAGTTCATAATTTCCTACTGCATGAGTTGTATTCATTCATGCGCTTAAAAATATTCATGTTCTGAGCTTATAAAAACACTTGCTCTGTAAATAGTTCTCTTACTTTTGTGATCAAAAACATTGATTTGAATATCAATTTAGATGCTGTCCTGTAAATAGTTTTCAAATAAACAATACATATAGCAACTTCTGATCAATCCATATCAAGTTCAGACTTAAAATAATGTAAAGATTTAAGCCCCACCCACTTCCTGTTAAACCACGCCCGATTCTGGTTTAGGCCCCGCCCACTCCGAGTACATATATGATACAGATAATTTAGATGGTTAAACAGATACAGATACGGATAGTGGTGTACTTGTTCATCCCTATTTTTTATCATCCCTGTAATCACTTTATTAAATCAGTTTGGTAAAATGTGCAGAACCTTAGTTGTTTAGGTACAAGATACCAAAAACACAGCCACTGCATTTTATTCCTCTGAGCCATTTTATGGAACTCTCATTTGTCAAAAATACCATAAAGCTTAAAAATATGCTTTATGTAAGTATTTAAAGAGGTTAGTAAAGTTTCAGTGAAATTGGCACTCTTAAAAGGTTTTTTTGAGAGTATATCATCAGTGAAGAGAGAACGTAAAGCGTGACATGCATGTTCTTGGCACATAAAGCCAATTTGAGAAGCCTAATAGCTGAAAGGATAGTGCTCAATACAAAAGCTTTCACAAATTAGAACAACTTTATGAGGCCTTCAAAACATCTAGAAAAGAACTTTGAAACCATCTTCAAGCCAAAATAAAATTTTTCCAGTTCGTGTGGTGAATCTTGTGGTACTATTTTGTAGAATCAGTCTATGTAGGACGTTGCTAGATCACGCAGGAGAGCCCATGTTCAGTTGAGAATTATCAAAGGCATGAATTTTTGTCTGGTTTAATATACAGCTGTGCCATCTGCATATATATTAAACTGCAAAAGGAATAGTGTGAACATTAAAAACAATGTAGGTCAGAGAATTTGACAGATCCTGAGTAGACTGCTGTCAGCAGAAAAAACATCTATTGAAGAGATATGAGCAGAATGATTCTTTGACAAGCTATATAGACAGGTAATAAAGGCAGCAGTGAGGTCAAGGAGAAACAGAATGGACAGAGACCTTGTGTTGGTCACCATTAACACCATTAATCATTTGATGTTTTTACCAGTGCAGTTTCTCTGCTGTAGAGTGGAGCTGATTTTCTGTCATCTCTTAACCCTTGGAAATAAAATGAGATTGGTGATACATTTGTAAAAAATGAAAGAATAAAAAGTTCAGTTCCAGATTTATTAAATAGAAGAGTAATGGCAGCAATTTTAAACCACAGAGGCATGAGCAGACCAGTAACATACTCTATAATGACAGATGAACATGACTTCAGTAATGAAATGAAATGGAATATAACCATGCAAATGTTCATCTTCATTTCTGATAATGCCATACAAGAACAGTAGAGGTGGCTGCTGTTGTAAAACTATTGAACACTGGGAGAGATGGTAGCTGTAGAAGAGGACACTTTAATGAATGTGACATTACTGACTGCCTAATTGAGGTATTTTTTTTCATTGAGATAAGAAAGGAATCCATTCTGGAGTGCCACTATGATGTTGCAAGTAGATGGAGTTAAAGGGCAGCTGATAGCGGGAAAAGGGTATTATGCTCTCCCTTCTCGAAATGAAATTACAATTAAATGTCCACATATGACCATGCTGTGTATGAAATGGAAATTAACACATTATTTAAAATCAGTAACCTGTTCATTGAAGCCCGATATGGTACATTTGTATTTGTGAGGCTCTAGACCACCACTGATTTGACATTATCTGAGCGACATTGGCAAAGTTGACTTGACTAAAGAGGACAAATGTGACAGGAAGGTTTTTCTTTACTCTGCCTTAAGTCCTGACTTTCTTCATTGACGTTCAGCCTTCTGCCCAACTCATAATCAATAGGAAATGTGGGAGGAAGAAGATATGGCACATCCTTTGAGTTGACACTCTTGCTTGGATTGGGTTTGAAGGTTATTGAATTAAAAGTGTAAGTGGTATAACACCGTCCATCCAGCATTTCCCCTCGAGCAACTCAATTCAATATCGCTAACCATGTTATGCTTTTCAGCGCTGTATGCATAGCTTATTATTGTGATTCCATTCATGTTGGGGAATAACTGTTCTCACAACGCTTGCTCTTAAATTCAATATGCAATTTCCTGAATTAAAAGCATTCCATTGCAGCGAACTCAAAGTAGCACTTTTCATTAATACTTTAACAATACATTTGCAGGGAAAGAAAGAGAAACTCCCACACTCCTTCCTCCCATATCAAGGACTGGATGTTTACTGCCTGTAGGAGATGAGAAAGTTTTCATTTAAGCAGGTATTTCCGAAAAAAAAGGAAAAAAAGGGGAAGGAAAAAAACTCTACAATGTCAGTTAAAGACTGATGACCTCTTCTTCTTCACTATAATAACATAGGAGCACTCGCCATCTCTCTTCCTCTGCCTTCCCCTTTTCCTCTCGCACCCTCTCGTCCTCTTTCTCTCCAAATTGATTTCAGCAAAAACGTTTTCCCCGCCATCGGCAACTAAGGCCCTGTGCTGTGTGTGTGATGTGGAATGGATGAGTTTTTATACCCTGAATTTGGACGATTTGTTGTACAGATGTCGGTCATATATTAAAACATGAATGGGGGCATAACATTGAAAATCTGTCAAAAGGTGCGCTGAGAGGCATTTTGGAAATGTAGTTGGACTCTCTTACCAAACAGAATACTCTAATTATTTTAGACAACAGTGAAGGGCATTATTTACTTTTACTTCTTTACTGTGTTGATGGATTCAGAGTTACGAATGAAGTGAAATAAACTATGCATGTTCTGTTTCATTTGGTACACCACCATGAGTAGACTTCCAGAAATAGCCTATTGTGTAGGCCACACTTTCAGCCTCCAGCTCTTAAGAAACCCACCTTTATATTTTAACACTGTCACTTTGTCAGTATAATCCATTTTTGTGGTGAAGAAGAAAAAAGTCTAATAATAATTTCCTCATAGCAACAATTAAGACAAATTGATGTATAAACAACAAAATGAACATAATTAAAGATACAATTAAAGAACAACAAAAACAACTTTGTAGTGGTGCAACAAACATTTCATTTTAACCATCAACTAGCTTGCTTTATAGTAGTCAAGTCATACAAAATTAATCCAATTTGTAAGAGGACAGCTAGCAATTCAGATGCCGATGGAGATTAGGAGACTTACTGCCCTGTTTTTAAGAAAAACAGAACTAAAAGCATTTGAGTTGGACTACAAATACAGATAAAAAGGTGACAAAATAGTGAAGGGGAAAAACAAAAACACAAATTAAAAATGGCCACAACAGGGATTTTTTTCTGCAGGAATGAAAAGCATGGTGCACTTCTATGGTATCCATTGCAGCACTGATGTGGGAATTGGGATAACCCTAAACAATAAATACTCCAGTGTGGAAGTTCACTGAGCAACTTACAACAGACAAACTGAAACAAACACATTTAGGAGCAAGGGGTGGAAATTAGGACCAGTTCCTGGGGCGGTTGAACCTTATACAGGCAGTCTCCTTGTGACCAATGCACATACAAAACCGAAAGGGAATGAAAATCTCTGGGCTCAAAGGATAAGAAAAAGGATAGGCCAGATACTACAGATTGTTTTAAACTAGGCCGGGCTTAAACCCTTAGAAAAAATCATTACCATTATTCAGTCACCAGCAGAGTGTTTTGCAAATTTAATGACAATGCTGAGTCCATATATAAGCCAGTCACAACTGATGGCAATAACAGATAATGACCAGAATTAGGGAATGCAGAAAAAGGAGCCAGTCCCCAGGGTTTAAACCACACAAAGAGGACAGACCCTTTACAGAAATAAGTCAGTCACAGCTGCAAGCAATGTTAGCTGATGACTGCAATTAACAAGACAGTATAAAGGAGGATGGCAACTTTTTGTTTTCATTAGTATTTTTCCCTGTTTACAAGTCTCTGTCCAAACCTTAAACATGACAATCTTGTGGGTATCTGCTTAGTTACAATAACAATTGACATCATTCACCAATGAGCACTGGCAAATTAATCAGGCCTACAGACCTACCATTTACACCACTAAATATAGGTCTGAACTGGCCAGTTAAAGATTACAATATTTAAATTTTTTTCACAATATTGAACTTTTAGTTTCTTTACTACAGTTCCCCAAAATAGCTATCAAATGCTATTTTTTGTTATTTTCTCACTAAAACCACATAGAAAGACTAGGTATTTTTATAGAGATTAAAAAAGCAAGCAAATGAATTGTCAATATTTCAAACTAAACCATGAGAACCAGGAAGAGGGGAACATTTGCTCTCCCTGATAAAGAAAAGTCTGAAAAAATTATACAGGTCAAATTTGTGGGTTTCTTTTTTCCATCAGAGAAAACCATAGCTGTTTTTCACATTATGTCTACATCTCAAAATACACAGTTACATCAGAATATTATGACCAACTTAACAATGTGTCTGCTTTGCAGGCCCAGGGGTAACAGTATTCACTCATTGATGATCCCTGACACTTTCCTTGTTGCTGCTGTGGTGTGTCGATTGCTTTGTTCCTCTTACCAAGTCATTGTTTCCATCTGGCATCAATGGCCCATGGGCCACTACTTTTATGCTGTTGGGAGGCACTTAATGTACAAGAAGTCTATTCTCAGTACACCTTCAACTACAGCAGCTCTAGAACATGCCACAAAGTTAGTGGTTTCTTTTTATACTACCACCTTTCACCTGATACCCTGTTATCATGATCAGAATTATCATCACAGTCAGAGGTTCATGATTTCTATGTGAACAAACCAAAATGATATTTATTTATTGTCAGATGGTGGACATTTAAGCCAAATGCTGAGATACACTTATGCTAAATCATTCAAAAGGCCTCATGGCAGGTAGATTGAAAAATGTATTGCTTTACATGTGCTATTTGAAAAGAATGTTTTACGTTTTCTCTGAGAATTTTCCATCACTGCTAGAGTGTTTGCACTGACCCTCACGCTATAATCCTTGTCTATCAAGCTGTGCAGAAAGACCTCTTGTACAGCACAGTTTATGGGCACAGAGCTTTAAAATGGAAGTGGAGGTTGAAGGTTTAAGGGTAATTGTGTAGGTGAAGCTCTTGTACAGTTCTTATTTCTGGATTTACAGTAATTCAAACCCACAGGAACAGTATGGAAGAGCCACACATATCAATTTCCAGGAGTGGTGGACAGTAAAAAGGTACATTTACTTCACGACTGTATTTTTGGCATTACTTTTTACTGTGAAGTGGGAGAAAACATTATTTTCTGCTGGAGAAATAAAGATGTGCTACAGTATGTGCTGAGTGTGCTAAATATCAAAACCCACAAAAAGTTAATCCCCAACAAAAAGTGCAACAGTGTATGTAGTTGCTGCCAGCACTCAGTTTCACTGGGTTTCTTCACCTTTGTCAGTATGTAAATAGTGGCATGCCAGCACTAAATGGAAAACACTAAAAAAATTATGCTTTGTAAATGAGGCCCAGCAATCAAGGCACACCTTTTACTAAACCCCACCCCTAACCATTGACTGTCTAATTATCTCATCATCGCAAATAATATACACTATTATATATTCAACTCTTCAACAAAATCACAGAACAGCACAAAGATATACTGCTGCTCAAAAGTTTGGGCTCATGCATATTTCTCTATAACATACTTTTACTCCAGAACTTTTTTCTAACCATTTCAAGATTATAATAAAATTGACAAATGCTGCTGTTCCAGAAACGCAATCTTCTATGGAAAGACAGCGTGAAGTTGCACAGTGTCACCACTTTTAGCTCAATGTTGATGTTTCCCACAAGTTGCTGACATTAAGCTTACAGTATTTAGTGGAACTGTTTACTTTCCACTGGACATTTAGCACATATTTTGTGCAAGATATAATTTATCTTCCTGTTGGACTGCTGTCCTGATATCTTCATATTTTTATTACTTTTATGGGTTCTATTATTTTATGCTATGCCAAACTAATGGTTGTTCCCTGTTGTTTTCTCTTAGTAGTACTAATAGTACAATAGTAGTGGTAGTAGTAATCATTCTAGTATTGTAGTAGTAGGAGTAATAGCAGTAGTAGTAACCATAGTAGAAGTACAAGTAGGGAAGTAGTAATAGTACCAGTAATGGTAGCAGTAAATGATGCACTAGAGAAAGTGCAGTAGTAGTAATCGTACTAGTATTTTAGTAGTAGTGTAGCAATAGTAGTAACAGCAGCAGCACAGCTACTATTAGAAGTATAGTAGTAATAGTATTAGCATTGTAGTAAGTAGTAACAGTAGTAGTGTTGTAGTAGTAATAGTACCAGTAGTAGTAGTAATAGTACTAGTATTGTAGTAATAGTAGTAACAGCAACAGCACTAGTAGTGAAGTGTAGTTGTAATGGTGCCAGTAGTAATAAAAGTGTAGTAGTATTAATAGTACTAGTATAGTAATGGTAGTACCAGCAGCAGTAGTAATGTAGTTGTATATTAGCTACAGTAAAAATACCAGTAATAGTTGTATTAGTAGTAGTAGTAGTAGTAATAGTACTAGTATTATTGTAGTGTAGGACTAGTAGTATTGGTGTATTAGCTATAGTAGAAATACCAGTAGTAGTATTAGTAGCAGTAGTGGTGTAGTAGTAGTAGTAATAGTACTACTACTACTAGTAGTAGTAATAGTACTACCACTGTTAGTAATGTAGTAACAGTGTAGCAGCCATAGTGTAGTGTTTGTTGACACAGTAGTAGTAGTACCAGAAGTAGTAATAGTACTAGTATTAGTAGCAGTACTTGTAGTGTTGTTGTAGTAGTAATAGTACCAGTAGTAGAAGTTGTAGAAATATTAGCTATAATTGAGGTAGTAGTAATGGTGTTGTAGTAGTAATAGTACTTGCATTGTAGTAATAGTAGTTGTGGTATAGAAATAGTAATGTAATAGTGTAGTAGTAGCAGCAGCAGTAGTAGTGGAAATTTAATATTTGAAGTATTAGTAATTGAAATAGCAGTATTAGTTGTGTAGTAGTATTAGTTGTGTAGAAATAGTAATACTAGTAGTGTAATAATCATTGTACTAGTATTGTAGTTGCAACAGCAACAGTAGTAATGTAGTTTTTGAAGTAGCATTAACTTATCCAGTAGTAATAGCAGTAACAGTGTACTAGTATTGCAGTAATAGTAGAAATGTATTTGAAATAGTACTAGCTGAAGTAGTAGTGGTTCTGTAGAAATAGTAATGATACTAGTGGTGTAGTAGCAGCAGTAGAAATGTAATATTTGAAGTAACATTAGTTTAACTACTAGTAGTAGTGTAGTAATAGTAATTGTACAAGTAGTGTAGGTGCTGCCGCAGCTTTAGTAGTACAAATGTAGTATTTGAAGTATCAGTAGTTGCTGTAGTAGTAGGTGTTGTAGTTTTAATAGCAGTAGTATATGTATATATTAGTACAGTATTAGCAATATATGTTATTAATCATTAACATTAGTATTAGCAAATATACATTTTCAACATAGACTTTGTATGCAGGCATAACATTTTTAAATAGTAATGGCATTTTGTGCTCCATGCCATCACTTTAAACGAGTGCATGCATTGTGAAAAAAATGAACTGAAATTAAATACAACATCGTAACTCTTAGAATTTTGCTTGTTCTTTTGGGACAAAAGAATAACACAAATCCTGCAACTCACTGCCATCACCAAGCTCCTGCTTTTGCCATCTGCCTTTGTAGTTGCTAGTCATAAATCAAGCGTGACAACTTCACAACTGTTTGTGAGAGAAAAACAAGCAATTCTGATTCTGAAAGAAAGTGCAATCAATTGCATAGCTCAGAAAGTGAGCAAAGTCAACTACTGAAATACCTTTAAAATGGAAAAAAGACACTTTAACAGCTTTAAATGACCAGTTGGACTGTTTTGTTATGAACAAAAGGACAGTCCAGATTACAATATGTTAGAGATGCACAAGTGTGAACCAACTCTTGATCAATGTGCCTTACACATCTTACCATCAAAGAAGCCAGCTGTAAAATATAAAGGCAGTAATTATGTCTAGCCACACAAGACATCTTGTTTGAAATTCTTGGTCATTTTTATTGATGAAGGCAGTAAAATGTTATCAAAAGTATAAAGAATCATCATTACTGCTTATATTGTCCAGACACATGGCGAGTGCAAATAACCCAACCAATCAGAGGCTGGTCAGGAACTATGGACCATTAATGGCTGATGGTATGTGTCTGTGGTGACTCAGCCTCTCCATAGCAGTGACCTCAGACATTCGTGTAGATAAATCAAGAGTATTGCTTCTCAGTGAGGGAAAGAGTTTGTGAAGCAGATGATGTAGTGTGTGTGCTGCATACTGATAAGAATCCCATTGAGTTTCTTTCTTTCTCATCTGACTTACGAATTGTGATGCTTCTGAACTTCTAACAGCTGAATGAAGAACAATCTTGTGAGAACCCAGAAGCATCACTGGCAAAAATTTCAGCAATGATGGAGCCTGAAAATGTGGAAACTGTGGCTAAATGGAAAAGAAAGTTAACAAACATTATAATCACTAAGGTGATGTCCCTAGTTCACCTCGTGGCAGGGTAGGTTATTGATCTTCCTGGTCTCCTTGTTCTCCATTCTCTACATGAGGAGATGAATGTTAATGGAAAATGTCAACTCTATTTCAACACTCACACATACAGACTGCAAGTTCATTTATTCACAGTTTTCACAGAACATAACTTGCCATGAGGTGCAAGACTGTCTTTATGTTTTAAATTCCTATTCTAATTGAAGCCCTCTGGAGTCGGCTCTCTCGCTGGCATCATATTAAAACATTTTCAGCATAAACACTTATATAACTACAAGTTTTCATAAAAGAAACAAAACTAAACATACCCTGGAAACCTTAAAGAGCCTACTTTTCAAATATACAGTGGTAACCCTACTTACGAGCATCCCTACTAACGAGTATTCCAGGTAGCAAGTCGAGATCTCTGAATATTTTTGTTCCAGGTAACGAGTAAAATTCCAAGTAACGAGTAGCGTAAATTAGTTCAAGTATGCCAAACCGCTAGGGGCGCGGCAGTCGTAGCATCTCCTAGATGCTAGCGTAGAAGAAGAGGTCAGTCAATACCTTTGACCGCTGTCCAGTGAAAGTGCTAGTGAAAGTGATGCAAAGAAAGCAAAAAGTAGTGAACAAGAAAGTTAGATACATTTTACTTTTACTTTTCATATGATAAGTGTAACCATGCCATACACGTACGCTCATCCTCCTGTCCTCCTTAGCCGCCAGCCTACACGAGCGCCATCGGTCTCCCTCTCCTTATCGGCCAGCCTACATGAGCACCGTCCATCTCCCTCTCCTTAGCGGCCAGCCTACACGAGCGTAGTCGTCATCTCGTTTATGTTTAAAAAACCCATATAAACACATTATTTAGCATATTAAAGTATACTGTATATTGGCCGGCTGACACAGATTAATCTGTTTTACATGTATTCTTATGGGGAAAATGCATCCAGCTAATGACCAAACCAGCTAATGAGCTCGAACCTTTGTATTATGTACTATAGGTTACGTTCTATAAATGTCTTTAAAGTTGTACATCTCATTTACAAAAAAAAGACCCATCGCTTCAAATATTGTTTAGTGAACCAAAGGCGATTTCAACATTGTCACTTACTGGACAAAAAGGTATAGCATATGTCTAAACAATGTAAATATACATTTAAAGGTGCAACCTAGTCCTTGACGACCAATTGTGTACCTGTAACATTTTCGGGTGAAGACAGTAAAATAAACATAACAGTGTGTACTCAGAACAGGGCGACTGGACCTTATAAAAGATTAATTGAAACATAATGTGGTACAATTAGGTTCTCTAACTAAAGGTACTCAAAATCCCTTAAGGATACAGTGACAGGACTGTGCCTTTTAAGGAAGATCTCACTGGTTATCATTCCTCCCAATATATAGTAAGGAAGAAAAAAGAATGAGAGAATAAGCTCTAAATCCAGGGATAAACCGTAGCTCACTCTGTTCTTTCACTACGGTTGACCTGCACCTTGAAAATCTCATAACAACCCTCATTGCTATAGTGACATGATTCTAAAAGCCCTTACAATTGCTGATACCCACATAGGCCCAGAGACTCTGCCATGGCAGGATTTAATTAGGTTAGTTAAATGCCAATTAGGGTCGTTAAGGGATAGTGATTATGCAGGGAAGAGAGTAGCTGTATTGCTGGAATGGTTTTCGGTGGAATGATAATATATGGATGTAGCGGGAATAGAGACAGGGTCACATATGATGAATGACCTGCTTTCAGGTTTCATATGGATAGGTCAAGGTCTAAAGTGTGGACCTTGAGATGAGCACTTACAGGTTCATTTGGACCTCAATGATCCATTGGCCTCGCTCATTGGCAGATTAGCAGCAGAGGCCTTTTTTGGGTTGACAACATAAATTAATCCTCAAATATGGCTTCTCATTGGCTTCCCACCATGTGTATCCTATATAGTCACCACCCACAGCTACTTCCTCTCGCTGACTATTTTTATTCCATAGTCCATCTGTTGTCACCCTCTATGCCATTCATCACTGGTCAGTTTGTGAGCACAAGAATGATGTTGTCCAGATATTATTTGAGTGCTGGATCATTCTAAAACAGAACTGAATCTGACGTGACGTTGGCGTGGTAGAGTGTGGGCTGGTACTTGTCCATCAGCACTGCAGCAGTGCTGAGCTGCTATCCAAAATAAACAGCCAAAAGCAGTTCTGTGGTCAGAAACTGACCACTGATGAACATCTAGAAGACGGATATGACAGTTTGTGTAGAGCATCAGGCAAACTGCATTATCTAACTGTGCACCAACAAGGTGGGCCTACAGGCTAGATGTTTCTCATAGTCACTGCAGAGTATATTTGGAATATAGCTGCTGGAATAGAGAAACTATATTTAAGTGAAAGTACTTTGTCAAAGCCTCACTCAAAAATATACTGAAGTAAAAGTAAAAAAGTATAAGGATTTAAACATACTGAAGTATTCACCATCCATTATCACACCCGCTTAATCCTTATCAGGGTCGCGGTTAGTCCCCTACCCCCTCACTGGGTGCAGGCTGGGCGTTACACTATCCAACTAAGCCCAGGACAGGGCACCAATCCATCGCTGGGTACCACCAGTCAGTCATAATGTTAAAACCATTTGCTAATGTGGCTCATATGTTGTCTGTCCTCCATATGCCAACAACTACAATCCATAGTCACAGACCACAAAAGACCCCTGAGGTGTTTTGTGGTATCTGGCATCAAGATCTTAGCAGGAGATCCTTTAAGTCTTGTAAGTTATGAAGTAGAGCTGCCACAGATCAGACTTGATGGGGAATTTGTAGTTCACTGATGGTACTCACTACTGCTGTCTGGGCAGCACGGTGGCTTAGTGGTTAGCACATTCGCCTCTCAGCCCTGAGGTCTTGGGTTCGAGTCCGTATCTGAGCGGGGTTTCCATGTTCTCCCCGTGTCTGCGTGGGTTTCCTCCGGGGTCTCCGGGTTCCTCCCACAGTCCAAAAACATGGAGATCAGGTGGATTGTATACTCTAAAAATTACCCTGGTGTGTATGAATGAATACTTACATACATAAGTGTATGTATGCCCAGATATGGTTGGCACTCTGTCCTGGGTGATCCCCCTAGTGCTCGATGCAGTCCTCCAGGTGGACAGTCGCTTCCGGTTGAGAGTACGCTGTGCGTGATTGGCTGCCGCTTCTCACTGGTGTGTGTAAATGGAGTGTGTTGATTGTAAAGCGTCCTTGGGTGTCTAGAATGGCGCTATATAAGTGTAATGTGTATGTATGTATGTATGACCCTTGACAAGCCTTACTGCTTTGACCCAGAGATGTTTGGCCATAATTACTGTCAATGTGACTCAGTATGATTATATATGGTTGCATCCATCATCCAAGACCTATGATATATATATACCAGAACTTCACAGGCGAGATAATCAATGTTATTCCTTTCATCTGCGTGATGTAGTATTAATGTTGTGGCTGATCTGTGTCTAACAGTAAGTGCTTTGTTTTCTTTGCTGGAGTGGTGTGGTGAATAATGGGCACTCATTCTCAAATGAACACAGTTGTGGAACAATCCTCTGGCCATAAACAAGCACTTTGACACTCGATGTGAAAAGATAAGGAGTAAAAACAATGTTTTTGTTCTTTCGTTGAAATACAGGGTATCTAAAACTTCAGTTTTACAAATGTGAAGGTAAGTGTGTGACATCAAACTGGAAGACAATTTCATCAGAAAAACAGTGATGTGCTTCATGTCAATGTAACTTTCTTCATTATCATGTGATTTCTCGACTGTACAGACAATGTGAAGGATGGCTTTGTTCAGGAACTATCTTGATATGCAGTTTCTCCAAAAGTGGACTGGTTGCTGGGGTCCAATTGACTAACCACCACCTTCTCCTGATTTAACCCCTTTTAATTTCTATCTCTGGTGTCATGTCAAAGCACTTATTTACTCTGTGAAGACACAAGATGATGTCAGATGTTTTTGAGAAAGCTGATAAGGAAGGGAAGAAAAGGAAAACCTTAACACTTGGTGGACAGCATATCCAACACATGCTGTAGCCCTTTACAGTTCATTTTCTGGTTTACCATGAAATCAATCTTTTAATTAACATGGGAATAAATAAAGTTACATTGACATGACTGTTTTTCTGGTGATATTCACTTCTAGTTTGATGTCACACACTTACTTTCACATTTGTAAAACTGAAGTTGAATCCAAGATCCAAGACAGTTTTGGCCTGGTTATTAGAGATCTGGTCTTGTGACCAGATGGTTGCTGGTTTGATACCCCTTCAGGTCATGTCTGAAGTATCCTTGAACAAGCTACCTAACCCCCCAGCTGCACCATGAATAGGGCTGCCCACTAGTGTGTTCACGAGTGTGTGGTTTGGATCACGGTTTTAATTTTATACAGGTGTTTACTTTTTAGACAACCCGTGTAACTGAGTAAAAACACACATATTCAATTTTAGTATATTGGGATGTAGATATGGAAGTATTTTCCATCCCTGTACAGAAGTCAGGCGCATTGTATAAAAACTGTTCAGTACTGATGGTAGAAAGGAGCGAACAGTTACAAATGTTTTTGAAACTCTTGCGTGGGAAGCAGAGGTTTTGAAGCAATTCAAACTGCATCTTCTCTGCAACCTTCACATGCTGGATTCAGCCTGCATCAATCAGAATTAGCTGTCTCCTGTGTCTCTGCATGCATTACAGATTACATGTGTCTTAATCTTGTGTATAAATGATGAAACTCTCAAACTTACAGCCTCTAAAATCAGTAAACACATGAACAATCTAATGTCCATGAGTGAAAGTGAATGCATTTGGCTTTTAGGCAAGTTTTCAATTTGCACAGAAATTGGAAATATTTCTGATATCATTAACCTCGGTCACATGCAAAACCTGGGTTTCAAAACAATAAATCAGATCCAAACATTGAGCTAAAATTCATTTTGTCTGAAAAGTTCAAATTATTGGGAACGAATTTGGAACGTATTATTTGGTTGCTCACAATTACTGCTGTAGCATGTATTCACATAAAAAGTGCATTACTGTTCACAATTTAATTTAAAAAGGTAAATACAATTTACTACACAAAGTGACATATTTCAAGTCTTTTTAGGGCTGTCAAAGTTAATGTGATAATGCATTAACATGATCTCTTGCGAGTTTAAAAATAGGTGCTGTTAATGCAAATTCTGTTTGACCCTGTGAGTCATCCGTAGTTCATGTTGAGACATGACTGCGCGCATCATTAAGAGTAGAGGAGTAAAGGCTTCTTTATATTTTCTGCATAGAGTACTGCTGAATGATGACACAAGGTTAGGGCATTTGCCTTTTTAAAATGATCTTTATTGACATTTTTTCACTATACAGTGGAACCTTGACTTACGAGTTGAATTCATTCTGTGACTGAGCTCGTAACTCAATGTGCTCGTATATCCAATTAAATTTCAACTTTAAAATTAATTGAAATGCTATTAATCCATTCCAGCCCCCCCAAAAATATAAATTGATATACACCAAGTGTTTTAAATAAGATAAATGTACTTTATAAATAACAAATAATGAATAAAAACAATGATAATACATAATAAAAGAGAATATAAATGAATAAACTGGTTTATTAAGTTTATGTACATTAAACAACAGACAACCTTCATTAGTGGCGTTTGCCTTTTTTGCCACACTTTAGATGCTTTCACTTGCAGGGCGTTTCAATAAAATCCTAAAAAGCATCCTTTTCAAATATGTTTAGAAAAGGAATGAGACACGTCTGTTTACAAAGCTCTGCACCACCTCTTCTTCTCGGCAGTTTCATCAGTGATCTCTGCACTCACGCTCGCTAGTGACTCCTAGTGGTGGAATTGCTCGCAATTAATTGCGATTAACTGTATAACAAACATTAATTGTGAATAATTGTTTTAGCATTTGACAGCTCTGGCTTTTTTATGTTGATTAGTTTGGTGTATAGCTCATGAAATTCAGAAATCCAGTATCTCAAATTACTTGAATATTTCATTTCAATATTTAGTAAATGACTATAAATACTATGTATCTCTCAGAGCTACAGCTGCCACATTACTAATATCAACACTCCTGAACCAGAGACAACAGAAGTGTCTTATCTGGACTAAAGAGAAGCAGAACTGTACTGTTACTCAGTGGTGTAAAGTCCTCTTTTCAGATGAAGGTAAATGTTGTATTTCATTAGTAAATCAGCTGCTAGAGTCTGGAGAAGAGAGGAGAGACACACAAGCTGTCTGAAGTCCAGTGTGAAGTGTCTGTGATGGTTTGAGGTGTCATGTCATCTGTTGGTGTTGGTCCACTGTGTTTAGTCCAAAGTCAACACAGCATCAACCAGCAGATTTGAGAGCACTTCATGCTTCCATCTGCTGACAGCTACTTCTGACTATGATGTTATTGTTATTGTCCAGCCAGTTCATGAGCTATAAGCCAAATTCACTTATTATGTAATGAATATAAAATAAGACTTTTTGAATTAAATTCAAGGATTCAAGGAGACTTTATTGTCATATTGTAGTACATGAGGTGGAACGAAATTACTGTAGAAACACTGTGTTTCTAACTGTGTCATTCAGACACACAGAGAGTGAATAAGTTTACTGAACAAAGTGTCATTGAAAGCAAAGCACTTTGTCTGCTATTCTAGAGGAACTTGGACCTCTGAATCAATTTAATCCTCAAGTGAATCACATTAGAGCTAGGTGTGCAGGTTCTAGCAGAACCCATTCAGTCTTTCCTAAAGCGAGCTGGCTTATGGAGGGGACGGTTTTATTATTGTGGATTATTTTGGCTTGAGGTGGAGACTGCATATTGTGAAATAAAGAAAGCGTGGAAAATAAGCCCTACTTTGTGATTCTAACCCAAAGCAAAAGGCCTTTAGTGGTGTAAACATTTATTTACTGTAGATAATCTTGTTATTATTGGTGAAGGTTAAGGAGAAAAAAGAAAACACCCCTCTTACCTTTCAAGCATTCTTCTGAATGGCTCTTTGTAGCTGTTATTAGCTGGAGAAGTGGAGACAAATCATCTGCTGATATCTGATATCTTTCATTCCCAGGAATGACTGAGGTGTTCTGCTTTGTTGTGTTCTCTTCATCTCTTTCCCTTCCGTTTTACTTCTCTTCTCCGCCACGTTTCCATCTTTTCTTTCCCTTTGCTGTTTTTCCTTTTCTTCCGTCATGCTTTATTTTCTTCTGTTTTTTTCATTCTCCTCTTTCCCATTTTCTCTTCATCCTTGTTTCCATCTCTTCTGCTTTTTCCCTTTCGTTTTCCTATTTTTTTGTCATCTTCTTCTCTTCCCCTCTTTTTGTCTTTTTTATTCTTTTCTCCTCTTCCGTCATCCTTTATCTCTTATTTCTTCTTTCCAGTTCTTTTCTTCCCCCCATCCTTGTTTCCATTTCTTTTTGTCTTCCCTTCCTTTTTTGTATTTTACGTTTTTTTCTCTTCTCTTTTTTTCTTTTCTCATCATCTATTGCTTCATTCTTTCTTCTCTTTCCTTTGCTTCTGTCGTTCTTTTTCCTTCTCTTCTTTCTCCCACTTTTTGCCCTCTTCTCTTATTATGCGTGAAGAGGGTTAAGAAGAAAGAAGAAAATGCCCTCACTCATTCTTCTGAATGCTCCTACTGCTGTTTTCTTTGTTATTAGCTGGAGAAGTGGAGACAAATCATCTGCTGATATCTGAGACTGATATCTACTCTCTCTTTCTCAGGAATGACTGAGGTGTTCTGCTTTGTTCTCCAAAAATGGCATGAATATTAATGCCACCTTGTTTGAACAGGGTGCCCACTAATCTGTTTTGTGGAAATGGAGGAGTCTCTGTCAGATTAATGTGCTTACAGGGCCAGCGTCTAGTCTGCTTTGGAGAAATGTCTCCTCTAAAGGAGCATCAAATGCATCAAAGCACTTATAGTAGTGCTGATTTCAGATCAGATTTTGGCTCTTTTGTCCCGGTGAGTACTCAGTGAGACAAAAAGGTGCTGCTAGCATTGCTCTTGTTTACTGAGCTGTTCTGATCCAATTTTAAAGTCTAGGAGTGCAAAATATTCCAACAGATCTGGAGTGTGTTGAAGTGAGCTTTTACTGCACTCTCTTCTTCTGTTGTCTTTGTTCTCTGTTTCTGGTTCTCCTCTCCTTTGTTGCTCGATTGTAGTATCTGTTCTCTCAGCAGATTGACTTTATTGTTTCTTTTCCTTTTGGTGTTGTCTCTCTCTCTCTGTATGTCTTTTTCTGTCTGTCCGTTTGTTTCTCTCTCTCATTGTCTGTCTCTCTTTCTGTATGTCTTTCTCTTTTTCTATCTGTCCGTTTGTCTCTCTCTGTCTCTCTCACACACACACACACACTGTCTTTGTTTCTCTCTCTCTCTGTCTCTAGTCGCGTTTCCATTGACCATGAAATATCACAAATTAGAATTGTGAATAAAAATTAGGTTAATTGAAACACGAGAATTTTGAAAAAACTCACGTTTTTTGATAAAAGTCTTTTGCGCTGAGATGAGGTGGTTTTTCAGTCGTATCGAAATTGGTTTATATCACAAAAGTGTAATGGAAACACTCGAATTGACTTTTTTTGCATCAAGGGAGTCACGTGATCAACAACCAGACGTTTCTATTGGCGAAAAAGATGACGAAGAAGAAGACAACAACAGAAAGTGCGAGGATGAAGATGACGCGGCATATTTGGAATAACGAGGAGAATCCTTGGACAATGTGCAGCTGCTCCACTAGAGATCTCACAGCATCACAAAGATCTTTAAAAGTTGAGTGTGTCATTCTAAAATGTTGAATCCACAGCTCTTCTGTAAAATCATCCACTACAGTTTCCCAAAAACGCCGCATACGTAGCCGCTTCCAAGTATAAGGGGCTTGTCACTCCAAAGCCTCGATAAGTGGCCGTCTCCTCTGATGGCTGATGATGAGCACTAGTGCCGTGGTAGCAGTATGTATAAAGCTGAAGTATGTGTTTACATCCACTGCCGCTATGTTTGTAATGACTTATCGCGAGAACATATTCACATGTGATTTTATAATAGTATTTCACATTTAATGGAAACGCGACTACTGTCTCTCTTTCTCTCTCTCTCTCTCTCTCTCTCTCTCTCTCACACACACACACACACACACACACACACACACACTGTCTGTTTCTCTCTCTGTTCATCTCTTGCTCCATGTCTTTTGCTCTTTATTTGTATGTGTGTCTGGCTTTCTGTCTCTCTCTTGCTCTCTCTCACTCATTGTCTGTTGCTCTGTATCTGTCTGTATTTCTCTCTCACTTGATGAACTGCAGAGAAAATTGGTGGTTTTTTTTGGAATGGTCAACATTGGACCCATGCCTCTGTGCTGTATCTACCCGTGGCTGAGGGTGGTCAAGGTCTCATAGACCTGGCTGACCGAGTAAAGGCATTTCGTCTACAAACGGCACAAAAAATTCTGTATGGGTCTGGGATGGCGTGGATTGCCACAGCGTGTCTTCTTCTAAGACGCATAGAAGACCTAGGATATGACACTCATCTGTTTATTTTACAGCTGGGAGAGATGGACCTGTCTAAGACCTCTGGTTTTTATCAGTCTGTTTTCAGGAGCTGGTATACAACATTAGTAGCTTCCTGGACTGAGGAACTGGCTCCTGAACTGGCCTGCAAGACTGTACATCTGCGCTTTCAAAGTGCAGGCATCACCACGCTGGGTGACTTGAGAGTTGGTGGGGCATGGAAATCTGTGAGTGTCTTGAGCACTGAAACTGAGATACAGTCCCACAGGCTGATAGAAAGAATACTGGGAGTAATAATGAAGGCTCTACCAACTTCACTCATTGATGAGTTGGACAGTAACATCCATCCATCCATCCATTATCAACCGCTTTATCCGGGGCCGGGTCGCGGAGGTAGCAGTCTAAGCAGGGAAACCCAAACCTCCCTCTCCCCAAACACCTCAGCCAGCTCCTCGGGTGGAATACCAAGACGTTCCCAGGCCAGTCGAGAGAGATAGTCTCTCCAACATGTCCTGGGTCTTCCCCGGGGCCTCCTCCCGGGGGACATGCCTGGAACACCTCCCTAGGGAGGCGTCCAGGGGGCATCTGAAACAGATGCCCGAGCCACCTCAGCTGGCTCAGCAGCGATTCTACTCCGAGCTCCTCCCGAGTGACCGAGCTTCTCACCCTATCTCTAAGGGAGCGCCCAGCCACTCTGCGGAGGAAACTAATTTCAGCCGCTTGTATCTGCGATCTCGTTCTTTTGGTCATTACCCAAAGCTCATGACCATAGGTGAGAGTAGGAACGTAGATTGACCGGTAAATCGAGAGCTTTGCCTTTTGGCACATAGATGGGAGAAATCAACCATTCCCTTCTCTCCGCATTGAGGCTGCAGTAAGCAACTTTCCTGAGCAAGAACGCTCTCTTCTCTCCTTTACCCTTCCTCACCTGTCTGGTTTTGAAGGGTCATCTAAGAAAGCGCTGTATGGAGTCTGTGTCAAAGTACACAATAAGAACTTACTAGCTGACCTACAGGCCTCCAAATGGTCAGGTCTGTTGGCACCGAACTCTTCCCCACGAGGCTGCTGGAGATCCCTGTACAAACCTCCAATAGAGAAGTGTGTAGGAGACCTGCAGTGGAGAATTGTACACGGGGCTGTGGCTACAAACAGACATGTGGCACACTTTGATCCTACTGTTGAGAAGGACTGCCCTTTTTGTGGTCATGAGGAAACTGTACATCATCTGTTTTTGCAATGTGCCAGACTCACAAGGATGCTGAACTTGTTGAAAGCTTGGTGCAGTGCTTTTGGCATCTTGTGGACAGACAGTTTATACGTACTTGGGCCTAGATATGTTGTTGCACACAAAGAAAAATTATGTTTGATGAATTACTTGATAGGCCAAGGAAAGCTTGTTGTGTTTGGTGTTCAAGGAAAAATCAAATACTGGGGAGTGGGACTACAGATCCCGAACAACTGATGAGGGTATCAGTTAAAATCAGGCTCAAGATTGAACATGCCTACTTTAGAATGACTCACAACCTCCAGTCAAGGAGCTGTTCTATGTGAACCTGTTGAAGAAGAGGCTTTGCAAATATTATTTTAATATCTTTATTTTTAATTAATTGTTTTGATGATGAATGGTGATGTTATATATATATTTTTTTGTCTTTTTAATGTATATCATGGAATGGAATAGACTACTGTAAAATTAAAGTTGGTTTAAAAGTCTCTCTCTCTCTCTGTCCATCTCTCACTGTCTGTCTCTCATTCTGTATGTCTTTCTCAGTCTGTCTGTTTTTCACTCATTTTCCATCACTCTCTATCTGTATCCGTTTCTGTCTTGCTGTTTCTCTCTCTCTCTCACTGTCTGTTGCTTTCTATCGGTGTCTGTAACTGTCTTTCTGTCTCTGTCTCTCTTTCTCTGTCTGTCTGTTTCTCACTATCCGTCTCTGTTGCTCTCTCTCCCTGTCTGTCTCTCTTTCCCTCCTTATGTCTGTCTGTCTCTGTGTCCGTCTTTCTGTCTGTCTCTTTAGTTATCTCTTGTCTGTCTTTCTGTCCGTCTCTCTCTGTCTGTCTATCTGCCTCTCTACATTCAATTCAGCTGAAATAAGCTTTACTGGCATGACCATATTTGATACAGTATTGCCAAAGTATTATCAGAACATCAACAGAAATCTCTCTCTCTCTCTCTCTCTCTCTCTCTCTCTCTCTCCCTCTCCATGTTCAGTAATAGTTTGTCAGCCTCATTCTAGTCTGGTTACCGGGGTCCTGCTCCCTATCACACCTCAAGCCTCAGTAGTTTCCCTTTCGATACTGATTGATCTTCCAGCTCATTTCGTAATAGCTGAGGTTTGGATCTGGTCAGGGGAGCACTGCCTTTGACCAGCCTAGAAAGGAGCGTTCAACCTTCCGTGTTATTATCTCAAGGTTGTTATTCTCCACGGACACATATACATCTCACACCGGGTTCAGCATCTGACCTTCTCTTTCTAATAGATAGGTGCACTGGTGCTCCTGTGCTTTGTCCTCTGGGTGCTCTTGTTTCATGAATGCGGTATGGGGATCTGGCCGGCTCTGCGCCAGCCTGGGCATTGGTATTCCACTGCTGCTACAGAGGTACCGCCGGGTCACCGTTTCTCAGCTCTACCCTTCCACCTTTAGGTGTTACTTTTTTTCCGGTGTCGAGGCAGTGAGCAGGTTGGCAGGAGAGGAGGTTGTGCTGGTTCCCTTCTTTTCCTCAGTAGGATGCTGCATTGTCAATGAGTTTCACAGAGGGAAGCTGCTTCTCTCTCTCTCTCTCTCTCACTCGCTCCTGTTGATTCATTTAGCCAGCTGCGTCATGACCCTCCTCCACAGAAATTCTGATCAAGTCAGAGACATGTGGAGTGCAATGTGGAGTGAGTCAGAGTGACTAAGCATGACCAAAACTCTTCCCTTCTCTTCACTCCTTTATCTCCTTTTCTTCTCAATTCTTCCCTTCATTTTTTCTTCCCATTTCTCATTTTCTCTTCTATTGTCTCATCATTTACAGTTTCTTTGTCTTTATTTAGCTCACTTCTCTTTCTCTTCTTTCCATTCTCTTTTCTCTCCCCTTATATTGTCTCACCTCTTTGTCCTTTATTCCTTCTCTTTTTCTGTTCTCATTCATCCTATTCTCGTTTTCTCATCTTTTCTTTTTGTCATTGCTTCTTCCCTTCCCCTCATTACCATTCTTTTCTTTTCTCTTTCCCTTTCCATTTTTTCCTCTTCTTTTCTCCTCTTCTCTCATCCTTTTTCTATTTCTTCTTTCCAGTTCTCCTTTCTTTTCCCCTCTCTTTCCCTTCCCATTTTTTTCCTATTCTTTTCCCCTCTCTTCTCATCCTATTGTCTGTTCTGTTCACTTCTTTTCTCTTTAGTATGTTTTATTTCTTTCCTCTACTTTTTCTTAATTCCTTTCTTCTTTCTCATCTCATTTGGTATCTTCTCTTCTTTGTTCATGTTTCCTCCTCTCTTCCCTTCATTGTCTCATTTTTTCTTTTCTCTTCTATCCCATCCTTTTTCTTTTTTCTTCTCATCTGTCCTTTTTTCCCTTCTTTTCTCCCCCTCCCCAATTTTTTTTACCTTTTCATGCTTCTCTTCATTTTTACTTTTCTTTCCCCTCAATTTTCCTATCATCTTTTTTTCCATTTTTTCTCATCCCTTCTCTTTCCCCTTTTTTGTTTCTCCCCCACTTCTCTTCATTCTTTTTCTTTCCCTCTTCCTCCTCCTTTTATTTAACCTTTCTCTTCTCTTCATCCTCTTTTCCTTCCCTCCTTCTTGCATTCATCCTTGTTTGTCTTTGGTCCTATTTGCAGTCCAGTCACATCCCTGTTTACCACTTACTGTGACAAAAGAGGAAAGTGACTGACTCTCAATCATCCAGTGGGGAAACACAAAAAGCAAACAGTAAACAAATAAACAACGCTCCTGTGTGAGGGCTTGTACAGCTGTGATTCAGCTCACACAGAACACAATAGTAGTAGGACACAAACAAAAACATACATGCACACACACACACACACAAAGACTGACCTCTGGTTGATGCACTTCATCAGTGCAACCTTCCTTCCGGGTCACGTGACCTGACCAAGTGTGAGACCGCTTGTAATAGAGAGTTTTATAAGCACTGATACAGGTTCTTGCTCTGATCACAGGGCTGCTGCTTTTCTTCTGATGGTGATGGTCAGAACTGGATGCTGTTCTTAAGTCAGCAGTAAGAGAAAACCTGTGGATCCTGTTATGACACATGCTGAGTGATTAATGTTTTTTTTTTGGCAGGTTTCATTCTCCTGCTTTATTTACTCTAAGCTGATTTAATTCTCCAGAATGTGCTAGCTTGATTTGCTGGCATCGGAGAGCGGAACAGATTAATGCGACCAATAAATGTAGTATTGTGAAACACGGTCCTGGTCTAACCTTTCAGTTAGTACATTCATGCGGCTCCAGCGCTTCTCGTCTGCTGCCGCCCAGGCCGGCTTATTGTTGGCTCTGAGAGGCAAATCTGTCTTAATTGTTTTGGGTGGCAGAGAGAAGGCCAGCGCTAAGCAGAGGATTGCAGAAGGTGCAGCTTTTATGAGCACAGTTATGGCTGATGAGTCTCTGGAGCTTCTTGAGGGCTGATTATAAAGCATCCCTATTTTCTTTCTTCTTTTGCTTCTTTTTATTCTCTGCTTTCATTGTCTCACCCTCCCTCCTCCTTCACTCCTTTGTTTAAATCTTTTGTTTTGATGTTTCTCTTGGTCTTCTTTCTTTCTTTCTCCCAAAGTATAAGTGTGTTTTTCTTTATTTCTCTGTGCATCTCTCCGTCTCACTCTCTGACTTTTACTCTCTGTCTGTCTGTCTCTCTCTTTCCAAATGCTCTTGGTCTCTCTTTTTATTTCTGTCTGTCTGTTTCTCCATGTCTGTCTTTCTCTCTGTCTCTTTTTCTCTTTCCAAATGCTCTCTTTCTTTCTGTCTGTCTCTCTTTTTCTCTGTCTTTCTCTGTGTCTGACTCACTCTCTCTCTGTCTGTCTTTCTCTCTCTCTTTCTTTCTTAGTCTGTTTTTTCTTTCTCTGCCCCCCCTCTCTCTGTTTCCCTCCATCTCTGTCTTTCTGTCTCACTCTCTCTCTTTCTTTGTGTGCTTTTCTGTGTCTTTCTCTGTCTTTTTGTCTCTCTATGTGTCTGTCTTTCTCCATCTGTTCCCTCTCTCACCATCTCTTTGTGTCTTTCTGTCTCTCTCCTTTTTTTCTGTCTGCCTGTCTCCCTCTCTCTCTGTTCGTCTCATTTCAGCTGCTGACTCGATACAAGTTTTATTCGCTTTGTTTCTATTTTCTGCTTTGTTGTTTTCCACTAAACGACCTGCGTGATGAACCTCGCGGCTCCCTTGGCTTCACCTCCCTGTCGCCCACAGAAATGTATGTGCAGATGAAGCTGCTTATTCTCACCTTAATTAGACAGGTGAACTTCCCCACAAAGCCCATCCTTTCACTGTAACTGTCACAACAATTACTGCCAGGCAACACAGCCACCGACTTCATTTGCTTCTGAAATACAAAAATAAGTGTTTCATACAATTACAAGCTGCAAACATCTCTGAGCAACTGCCCCACTTTGTCTCGCTTCACCTGCCTGGAGGTGCTCACTTGAGGGAGTGTTTGGGTCATTTCCAGCTATTAGTAGTATAGGATGTCATTTTGGGCCCCTGAGTCATCAGGGGGCAGCTCTAGGATACAGTATTTGTTTTAATTAGTTTCTTTCATGTAGATATTTATTTATGCATTTATCAATGTATTTTTTATTCTTCTATAAATCATATGATTAGACTGGATAAAGGGCATCAGGTAGGGTGCAGCTTAGACATCACACCATGTGTTCATGTGGAATATAAAGATAGTCCCATCTGGACATGTGAGAAATCCAGTTTGGTCTGGAAATGCCCTGCATTGAAAAACATGCTAAAATGTTTAACTGCCTTCAACTGAAAACCAACCATAGAAGCAGGAGATAGCATTGCATTCACACTTCTCCATTCCATCTTAAACGGTGCAACAGTAACAGTTATGCCTACTTCACACTACACGATTTTAACCCAGTTTTCCAGTCGCCCGACCAGTTTTGCGTGGATTGCTCTGCAAAGAGGCGAGTCGGGGAAGATTCAGGGCTTGCTCAGTTGCTCAGTCGCTGATGCCTGGGAGATATCCGACATGTTGAATATCTGAGATCCAGTCAGGCAACTGTTTCAACAGCAGTAACTATGTACAACTAATGAGATCACATAGAGAGAGAACCATGTATCTGTCGACGTAATCTCTCTGTTATTGTTATTGTGTCTGCACTGCAGAAATATTGTGACTGATTATATCTATGATCAGTGTAATGAACAGATGAAATAAAGCTGGCGACAGTATGCATTTAATATTGTTAGTTTATTACATGTGAGCGCTCACTATGGTGATATTTGTGTAGGTCTCATGTTAACAAGTGAAAAACTATGAAAATAAAAAGAGGCAGTAAAGGTTTGAAGGTGGGGATGTTATGCATGTATCTTTTCCCTCCGTTAATAAAACATTAGCCGGGTTCTATTTTGTAATAAAAATGGCGTGATGTACACTGGCTCATAGACAGTGCACCAGCTGTACTGTTCTGTCTCGTGACAAAACGTTTTTTTGGAGAGCAGCCAGGAGTCTGCGATGAAAAATCTTGTAGTTCATGACCCCGTGTTGCCGACCAGTCATGTAGTGTGAAAGCCAGAACAACTGAAAGACTCACAATTACAGCTCAACCAGTCATGTAGTGTGAACAGCACAATGACTGACGACTCAAAACAGTAGTGTAGTTTGAAACTGGCATTAGCTGTTGCTGGCCAAAACCTAACCCTGTGCCATTTAAGGTGGAATGGAGAAATCTAATTCATACACAGTTAAGTTTTTATATGCATCTTACACCACTGCTGCCTCATTTAGGGCCACCCACAGCTCCGCCCCTAGATCACTAGTGTGTGTGTGATCACTGTATGGATCGAGTGTGCAAGCTGTGTGCAAGCCAGTGTGCATATCGTTTAATATTTAAAGGAAAATAAAATTCTGGACTCCTCAAGGGCCCTCCCTCCTCTTGGGGCCCTTGTAACTCAGTCACCCTATGTCAGCCCTGCTGTTTGAATCCATAAATATTAGAACTGCACCAGTAACTTACACTGAAAGAAACTGCCACTGAAACATGAACATTTAAGCAATAAAGGCTCCACATCATCATCTCCAAACATAATGTGATTTAGTTTGCTTTTCTGTCAACTGTCACAGAGTGTAAGTTTGCTTTCTTATCAGCAGCAAGACTTATATCACATTGAATTTAGAGCCATCTATCCATTCACAACTCTCTGCACTTCACTAATCAGTCTTTTCCTTTCAGAATGGAGGATACTTAGTTGAGCTAAGTGAGTTGAGCTAAGTGAGAACAGTTAGAATAAATGCTGCCTGTGTTAGTTACTTTGTCTATGATCTTTTGTTAGTTGTGTAGTCCCCAGAAAATGATGAATGTTAATGCAGATATTGTTCTTTATTAATTATGTGTGCAGCATGAGTCAGTTGCTATGCTAGGTAGTTTGATAGGTGTGGTTGTGGGCTGATGTTGCGGTGCGTGTGTAGATGAGGTTGGGAGATACTTGGGAGAATGTTAGGGTTGATCTGGATACTCGTTTCAAATGAGTATCCGGTATGGATAGAGCATTTTTGACAAGTACGAGCACGATACGAGTAAAACTTGTCAATATCCGTGCTTGTGCTGAAGGAAAATCCTCATTGGGTAACTGACTATCTTCACGATCTCTGATTGGCCAGTGATTGACCACCCCTCCTTACACACAAGGGTGTAACTTTGGGTCCAATATTGGGGGGGTTGAGCTGTCTGCCTATTTATTTATTTATTAAATAAGTTATGTATTTATTTAACTTTCTTTTTATTTACTCTGCACATTAAACAATTAAGAAATTTTTCACATTTCTTCCAACAGTAACAAATATTTTACACTTTTAGAATCTATTATATGACACACCTCAATTTCTCAATTTTCCAAGTGTATGTATTTACCTTAAACCATATGTATTTAATTAAACATTAAACTCTTTACTACTAAACACGTTCTGTATGTATTTTATGTATTCTGTATGTAATTTTTAAAAGTAGCCCACAAAATGAATTTTCACCCACGACTGGATTTTCAAACTGCGAACCTGGCATCCCTGGCGCTGCTGCTTAGAGCCAACGGGTTGGGTGATACCAAGTTTTTGTGGGGAAAGGGGGGATTACATTACCAAATGATTAAACATGCTAGTATTTTACCCAAAATTGATAATGTATAAAGAAAATTAACAAGTTATTCATGAAAGATGTTTTTGTACGAGATTCGTCGTCGCGGTCCCTACGGTCCAAGCGTCAAACTTTTAGGTCAG
>BRDA01015414.1:0-13887 GCA_036984385.1 Crenuchus spilurus | reverse complement strand
ATTAATAGTGTTTATTGATGATGTTTATGGACTAATAGATAGATTTTGAGAACTTCTTATATCCCATGATGCCTTACACAAAATATGTATTAAATGTCTTTGACCAAAATGACCAAAACAAGTCTCACCTTTCACTAGAAGATAGCTAAACAGAAGCTCTGTTATTTTAGACACATTATGAGAAGAATCAGTTCACTTGAGAAAACAGTTTTGCTTGGAAATGTTGCAGGTAAAAGAAGAAGAAGACCTGCATCAAGGTGGATAGATACAATCAAAGAAATCATAAAAACTGTCCACCAGGAGTCATGGCACTTAATGTATATTTTATATAGCACTGTTTAACCATAGAATATTGACCTGTATTATGTTTATATCATTGTGTCATCATAGTAGTACCTATTTATTTATTTATTTATTTATTTTTGCTGAAATTGGCTGGGCACTCTATATGGAGTATAAAAAATATTTGGAACCCTGCTCTTTCATTGTTTCTTCCAAAATCATTTATTAAACAGAGATCTTGCTTTTGTTGGAGTAACTGTCCAGTGAAGGCTTTCTACTAGACTTTGAAGCATTGCTGTGAGGACTTGACTGCATTCAGTGACAAAATCGTTAGTGATGGTCAATAATAATGAGGATGTTGGAAGATCACCACCTCACCCTTAATTTATCCCAAAAGTATTGGATGAAGCACCATCATTACAGAGAACACAGCTCAATACCGGGGGCTTTATATCCCTCTAGCCCACACCTTGCATTAGACATGCGGCCAATAGGTTCATGTTTATCTGCTCGAGAGAGTCATATTCTATTGGCTGTACTTGTCTACAAGGTCCAGACAAGCTGTGTGTGTGTATTTGTACATCCTTGTCAGCAATGGGTGCAACTTAACCCCAGATTTGCCTCTCCACACATCACAAGTCTGTCTGTTTGGGTTTCTGTGGGAACAGTGCAGATATCAGTAATTACAGCCACGCAGTGTTGCCAGGTTTGCAGTTTTCCCACAAAATCATAGCATATATTTTAATGCACTAGTGGGTAACATTTCAGAGGTGGTGGGGTGTTGGTTTTTGGACTGTGTTAAAAATGGACTGAAAAACTTTTAAAGTAACAGTAGAAAAAGAGCAGTGTTGGAGATGCCTAGAAGACCCCAGTGAAGGGATCCGAAAATATAGATTAGAGTAAGACTAAAATCAGAATCAGAATACTTTATTGATCCCAGAGGGAAATTACGAGTTTGTACAGTTTCTCCATTAATATAATAAAATAAGAATAAAACAATAGCAGAATATATTATAGAGAATAAAATAAACACACTAAATTAGAGTACACTTATTTAAACTTCATTAAAAAATCAGTAAAAGCAAAATATACACATTTAAATGTGGTTTGTGGGTGTGTATGTAAATTTGTAATGTGAACACAGTAAAGTGACAGTGTATGTGATAATGAATACATCTGGATGAAGTGAAACCACAGGATCACTTGTTGAGGGAGGAGTTATAGAGTTTGATGGCCAAAGGTAAGAATAACCTCCTGTGACACTCTGGTGGTTTTTGGGGGAATGAGTCTAGCACTGAATGTGCTCCGGTGTCTCTCCAGTGTGCTATAGAGTGGGTGAGAGACATTGTCCATAATGGCCTGCAGCTTACAGAGCATCCTCCTCTCTGTTACTGTCGACAGAGAGTCCAGCTCAACACCAACCACATCACCAGCCCTGCGGATCAGTTTATTCAGTCTGTTTGCATCAGCCACCCTCAGTCTGCTGCCCCAGCATGCAACAGCATAGAGGATTGCACTCACCACCACAGACTTATAGAAGATCTAGAAAGAGTAATAAAAAGCAAGTATATCTGCCTCAAACACCTGTTATTAAACTCTTTAGATTTTGGGTTAGTTTTAATTTTTTATCAAAAAAGTCTAGATAGGTCAAAAATCAGATATGGGCTTACTGTCTGAACATAGCCATAGTGAGAAGAGATGAAAAAGAGAAAGAAGAGCAAGAGAGGCAGCCAACCCTGCAGGTAGAGCTGTACAGACCAAGGGCGTAGCACCAAATTCTGGGCCCTATGCACAAACAATTATTTATAGGAAATATTTAAAGGGAAATAAAATTCCAGACACCTCAAGGCCCCTCCCTCGACTTGGAACCCTGGTAACTTAGTCCCACTTTTCACCCCACTATGATCCCCCTGGTACAGACCTCCTCACAAAGACGATCGAGCAGAGACAAAACTCACTGCTCAACTTCAACTCTGATAATGTTAAAAAATCAACTACAACCAATATTTAAAAATTACAGTCTAAACACAATAAAAAAAGTAATAATGTTAATAACGATGAATTGTCTGCTGCGTTCAGGTTTGTAGATCTAATCCATCAGTGTTATAAAGAAATATAAAGGGATCCTCAAATGAACATGGCATTTATGGCCACTGTGAAAAGGGTTTCTAGTATCATTCATTAGAATGGGTGTCCACAAACAATTGAACGTGTGTATGTTGGCACTAAGATGTTATCAGGTGGAGAAACATGGTGCGACCAACTGCTTTTTATGCCACTCAGCACCCTACTGGTGCTATTTTTTGCTACTTTGGACTATATTTAGATGCTAACTGTTCAAAACGGCACAATGGAACTGCGAAGTCACTGAGTCAGACGTGTGTGTGTGTGTGTGTGTGTGTGTGTGTGTGTGTGTGTGTGTGTGTGTGTGTGTGTGTGTGTGTGTGAGAGAGAGAAAGAGAGAGAGCAGCTGAGCTGAGTGGGAGGTGATGCTCTTTGACTGATGGGTGAGAGACCCCTGCTGGCCAAACACTGTCACTGCACACAGTACAAGTTGTCTACAAGACCTACATCCGCATACACTAACATTAAGCCATATTTGTGTATGAGCTTAGCATCTACAGTGTAAACAGTCCTCCTCCTAGAAAGGTTATACTATTATTAAGCACTGTCAAGTCCACTCTGATCATATGGATAGTGTTTCTCCAGAACATCCTGTCTTCTCTTTGGGTCTTCAGGCTTCTTAATGCCTCATTCATGATTCCTCTGATTATATCCATCCATCTTGTTGATGTCTTCGTCTTCTTCTTTAACTTTCAGCTGACACCAAGCATAACTGGGGGAGCTTTGATTTGGTTGAGGATACATTTATTTGTATTCCCAGTTTCACAATATTCTCAGTATCATCAATATGTATAAAGAATCAAACAAACGTGATGACGAACACTGAAGATATACTGAAGATCACAGTCGAAGGAAGACTTCTGGAGCAAGTAGACTCTTTCACATATTTGGGATGCAGAGTAACAAAAGCTGCAGACTGTGCCAGTGAAGTGAAGACAAGAATGGCCATGGGCATGTTGGTGATGGTCAAATTGACAAAGATGTAGAAAAGCAAGTCAATTAGCACCAACACCAAACTAAGACTGATGAAAGTCTTGGTCTGGCCAGTAGCTACATATGGATGTGAGGCCTGGACACTGAAGAAAGAGGAAGAAAGACGTATTCAGGCTTTTGAGAACAAGTGCATCAGGAAGTTGCTGAAGATCTCATGGATGAAGATGATGACCACTGAGCAAGTCTATGAGATGCTAGAACTCAAAAGGAGTTACTGATGCACGTTAAATCCCACAAGTTACGTTACTTCGGTCATGTGATGAGGCAGCACATGAGAGCATTGAAGGAAGTGTTATGACTGGACTTGTGGAGGGAGTCCGAAGACGAGGAAGACCAAGAATAACCTGGATGGACAACATCAAGACATGGACTGGATTATCAGGTGCTAGCCTGCTACAAGCAACCAGAGACAGATGGCATTGGAGAGAAGTGACTCGTCTGTGCAGCCTACCATCGCGAAGAGATGACGGCGTATGACATGACATGACATCACAGAGAAGACCACAGTCTGGACAATGTAGTCTTCATTTGAAGACATAAATCATTACGTGTGAAGATCTTTCCCTGTTCCTTAACCACTGGTCTGCTGAGTGTTAGTGTGTTTTGGTAAAGAAACACTTGGAAAACTTCCATCAATTAATACTTTACAGACTTTCACTAAAAACCATGTTACAGTATTCAGAACATCAGACTGATATCCAAAAGGGCATGATAATAGGGTACCAGTGAAGGGTGGCAGCATCTCAGAAACCTCTGTTATGGGATGTTCTAGAGGAGAATGGACTTCTTATACAGTGATAACACCACAGGCCATTGATGCCAGAGGGATACAAGAAATGGTACAGAGCAATCAATGCACCACAGTGGAACAGTTCACCTCTGTAATGAAGACAGGAGTAATGAGGAGTGTGTCAGGGATCACCATTGAGTGAACACTCCAAGCCAAGGGCAATTCCCACTATTCATTACATTCATTGCACTGTTTGGTGGAAGAAGCCTGTTTTGTTCATGTTCTCACCAGTCTTGTGCATGACTGTTGATTTTATGCCATTCTTGGAGCTAAAAGTCACACAGCTCAGCTTTGTTTGATGGCTTGAAGCCATCAATCATTTTGATCACTCTCCAGAGGTTTCAGAGGGTTGAGGTCTGGACATTTGGAGTGGTGGCTTCATTGGTTCCAGAGCTGTATGTTCAGAAATACAAAGAGGCATTCTGCACATTTAGAAATGCACATGCTCATTAAGATTGTGCAGTCTGGAGTACACAGTAAAAAAAGATCCATACTGTTAAATCAACTGGTCATTTTTGTCCAGTCACTGTAAAGGTTTATTCACTCGATGCTGCTTTGAGCCTGTAGGTGTTTGAGAGTGCCGCTCTCTATATTTGTCTTCTACTAACTCAGTGAAATCTGATTATGAGTCTTGAGGAGCAATACTGAAGTCAGCATTACTGCTTATGAAACTATGTGTGATGGAGCCTTATGACAGCAACCAGCCCACATCGCTGTGGTCTAGTAGCAGCTGGTGAAAAAATATTCTAAGTTGGGCTGTTTGAGCCATATTCAGTCAGTTTCCACAACCATCTCAATATTATTTAACACTAACAGCAGGATACCAATGCTCTGTGGAAATGTCACTCACTATTAGCATTAAAACATCAGCAGCCTGTATCATTAGATTACCAACTGAGTCTGGTTCAGAAACATATAATAAAATGAGCAAAAAACATTATTAAGACTAAATATTTGACATTTCTAAAGTCATGTATTACATGTCAATAACTTCAGACGTTCCTAAAACCACTGACTGACTCTGCTGAGGTGATAAATGAAACGTTCTTCAAGCAACAGATTCAAGGATGCTGATTGGCTACATTTATGTTGCTATGCAGGTATCCTGTGTCAGCAGGTCAGTGATTGGCTGCTGCTTCTCTGACAGAGTGATATTTCTGTCACCTCAGAAGAGAGAAAGAATGAAGCAGGAAGCTAATTTCCCCCAAATTATTTTATATGTTGCATGTTATTGTGCATGTTTAGCACATACACACTTAAAACATTGCAGGTATTGATTATTTAAAATGTTTTTTTAAAAATGAAAATAAAAAATAATTTCCACCATGGAGAGTGGAACGTTAGTGTCCTCTATTGGCCTGGTGCCACTGTTGTGGTCACTTTGTGGTCTAGGAGCAAATGACCTATTTACCTACTTACCTACTTTATTGACATTGACCAAGTCTTAATGAATGTTGAATGTTCTCTCGATGTCAGCCAGTTTATTAAACCTACATACCTTGTATCTACACTCACTGTCCATTGCATCAGCTCCACTGACCATATAGGGGCACTTTATACAATTACAGACAATAGTCCATCTGTTTCTCTGTTTACTTTTTTAACCTCATTTCAGCCTCTCATTCAAAGGTAAGGACCCCCACAAAGCAGGTATTATTTGGGTGGTGAATAATTCTCAGCACAGCAGTGACACTGATGTGGTGGTGGTGTGTTAGTATGTGTTAGAGTGGATCAGACACAGCAGAGTTGCTGATGTTAAACACCTCAATGTCAGTGCTGGAGTGAAAATAATACTCCAACCAAAACTATCCAGCCTGGATCTAGATCACCTCTCTTTGAGAAGCTTTGTGAATATGAGGCAATAAGATCAAATGAAACTTTGACTCAGATATTTCTACCAAGAAAAAGATCTCAGTAATCTCACATGTCTCCTCTTGAGATCTCAGGAAAGTCTCACATTCTGCTCAGACAAATTTTCAGATAATAAGGTTTACTAGATGTAGCAATCACAAAACAAACTCACCTATTTCTCAGTTTTGATGCCTGCAATGAATATTAGAATGTTTCTCATGATTAGAAATATCTATTGCCTCTAATGTCTTTTTATCTCATGCTATTTCTCCTTAAGATTTTAGGAGAATCTCTACCAAAGGGTAAGATAACTTTTTTCACATTTGAGTGCAATTTATCTATGTACACTAACTGCTTTGTCAACATCAGTTTCCTAAAAACATATTTCTAACATTTTTAACTTTAAAATGTATTTTATAGATAAAATAAATAGGAATAATATTCCAGATGGTCAGAGTGAAAAAGTTACAATGATTTGTGTTCTCAGTACAGGTAGTCCCCGGGTTACGTGGTCCCCGAGTTACGATGTTTTGTGGTTAAGACACATCTCCCATTTACTGTATAAAGCCTTGTTTCGTGTTTGGTGTGCACAGCGGAATAATACACGGTTACGCGGCTGTTTCCTTTCATTATTAAACGTATTTTATATGTGTTTTTGATAATTACTGTGTTAGGATAGGATAAGTGCTTACAGTATGTTACTTATGTACAGTATGTACGTATGTTACGACTTACACGAAATTTGGTTTACAACGTGAACGTAGGAACGGATCAACGTCGTAACCCGGGGACTACCTGTATATTGAATTCACAACCCACAACAGCAAACTCTGTTTGTATTTTTACTGTATTAGGTTTATACAAATGATTGTTTACATTATCACAAAAAAATCTGATGACGTACAAATGATGGGTAGATTGTGCCCAAATGAGAAATGAGGTGAATTTCAGTCTTCTGAGCCATCAAAGAGCAACATGTGTTCAGCAGTCGCAACTCTAGAATAGAAAGCCAAGTGGGGCACAATAAATTCTGTGGGCAGCATCCCACTCATCAGTGAAACTACACACAAACCTACTCAATCAATTAATTCAACCACAAATACACCTCACCACTCAAATTCCAAAAAGCATAATCTGGTGTTGTGAGATGTGTCCTCTGTTGAGTGTCTTACTTAGCGGTGGTATTCTGTTGCCTTTACTTTGGTTATTGTGACCAAAGGAACTTAAATACAATAAATTCCAGTCATGAATAAAGGAAATAAACCTTTCACTGAGGTAAGATGACTGTGTGTATCTAACGGTTAACTTTGATTAAATTGTTTCATTATACTGCCCAGTTACTGTGATGTTTATCAGTGGCAAGTTGCGTAGCAAGGCTGATACCGTAAACAATATTCACATAAGCTCCTGTATGCAAATCTTAAATTTTTTATTGGCTTCTCCCAGCTTGGAGCCAGCATAAGTGCCCTGTGCACTTATGTGCAAACACTGTGCACATGTGCAACACGCTTTCAATAATGAGCTGCGGTTTTTTACTGCTCACTTGCTTATACGGATGCTGATGGGCCGGCCCCATACTCACTAAATAAATGAAGACTGCTGAAAAAATGACATTACACAACATGTACAGGAATATTTTAAATGTACTTGGAACTGCTGAGATTTTCATAAGTCAAACACACAACAGTGTTAGAAAATGAATTTTAAATACAATTATTTTCGACAAAATGACTGATTATGTCACACACTGCTCCACAGCGACATCTGGTGTGGCCAGGCCCCACCTGCCCCTAATGTAGAGACGTCCCTGATGAGGAAATACATTTTCCAGTACTGTAATTCAGTAAGACGCTGGACCAAGGTTGCTAAAGTAGGTAAGTAGGTAAACAGGTCATATTCTCTTAGACTAAAGATGTGACTATAGCAATGTGGGCCAGAGGTCCAGTTACTGATGCTGTTGTTTTCTCACCACACAGAGGGTTTCATAAGCAGTAATGTAGGTGTCCAAAATAAACAGGTAACTCAGTGTAGGTTAGTGTTTCCTCTGCTCACACACTCTTGATTTAAGTGATTTTAGCCTTGACATGCAGCTAAATTGGTTGTGTCAGGGCAGGAAACACAGTACAAGCTGCACACACAAGGCTGTCTCTGAAGACTGTCCATAGTGGTTTGCATGTTGTCAGTGTGATGGAGTTAATCCAGCTGACCTCAGTACTGTGGGAGAATGGCAGGGCAGTGGGAGGAAGTGGTGGGCGGGCCAGCTGAATACATTTCCTTATCCTGCCAGTGCTCTTCCTCCCAGGAGTGTCAAAATACAACTAAAATGGGCTCCGCTCACACAAATACACACACAAGTGCACTCACTGCCACGCAGAACACATAAACACACACACACACACACACACACACACACACACAAATAGATATTTCTAATAAAGTGGATGTAGAAGGCGGAGATTTATACAGTGGTGCTTGAAAGTTTGTGAACCTTTTTATCTATATTTCTGCATAATTATGATTTAAAGCTTCATCAGACATCAAGTCCTAAAAGTAGATAATGAGACACAAATATTATACTTGGTCATTTATTTATTGAGGAAAATGATCCAATATGACATATTTGTGAGAGTAAAAGTATGTGAACCTCTAGGATTAGTAGTTAATTTGAAGGTGACATTAGAGTCAGGTGTTTTCAATCAGTGGGATGACAATCAGGTGTGAGTGGGCACCTGTTTTATTTAAAGAACAGGGATCTATCAAAGTCTGCACTTCACACATGTTTGTGGAAGTGTATCACAGGATGAACAAAGGAGATTTGTGAGGAGCTCAGAAAAAGAGTTGTTGATGCTCATCAGACTGGGAAAGGTTACAAAACCATCTCTAAAGAGTTTAGACTCCACCAACCCACAGTCAGACAGATTGTGTACAAATGGAGGAAATTCAAGACCATTGTTACCTCCTCAGGAGTGTCAACCAACAAAGATCACTCCAAGAGCAAGGCGTGTAATAGACTGCGAGGTCACAAAGGACCCCAGGGTAACTTCTAAACAACTGAAGGTCTCTCTCACATTGACTAATGTTATTGTTCATGAGTCCACCATCAGGAGAACACTGAACCACAAAAAGAGTTTCTTTTTTCAGCCTAAAGTAACGGACCCTAATAATGTCTGTACACACCCCTGTAAAGACTGTAGGAACACCCGACAACAATAGTTTCAACAATAAGACACTACATAAAAAGAGGAAGTAAATAAGAGGTTGAATAATGTTAATATATCATTCCAACAATGTAATAACAAGAAATATGAGATACGTTGACAAGATTAAGGATGTTTTCATTGTCCAAGACATGGTTTTCTGCACTGCATGAACCTCTCAAGCTGCCAGGCCTAGTTTTCCTTCAGCCATGGCTTGACTGAGCCCACTCATGGTGAGGTTTAATCAGTGAAACTGTGAAAGGCCCACTCCTCTCCCCCGCTACTCTCACAACCTTTCGCGTGGAGCTCTCACGCCCTGCCTGGTCAGCACGGACTAACATTCATTTCCATGAATCATTAGCATCCCTACTGTAATGTATTCAGCTTGGTGGCGAACAGAATCACATTTGTTCAACAGGGTTATTTTTACCCTCCTCACTACTCTGGGTGTCAATCACCATCGCTTGATCATCACCACATGCGAGGCTGTTGGCTTCACTTGTGGGCTGCAGACTCATTGCAGGCGGTGTGTACACTCCGAAAAGTAAAGTGCAGATTCCAGTGTCTACATCAACACTATTACTGCCAAAAATAAGCAACATGAAAGATAAAAATATGTTTTATTCATATGGTGTGTATAGACCTATATATTTTAATCATGAAGCAAGTGCCTCAGTGTACACAGTGTGCGCTGATGGTGCAATGCTTGTAATGCCACCTTTTGGACAACTCTGGTCAAAAACTGATTTTCTAGAGCAAAATAAGGTTAAAACATCATCCACAGCACACTTTAATGGTACTTTAATAGTTTTATGGTTGGGAATTGCAATTGAGTATTGAAAGTAATTAAGATATTCAATACTCAAGAAATCAATTCTATACTCTAACTTTCAGGACTTTCAATACTTATTTAAAATAAATTGCATCAATTTGTTACTACATTTTGCTGACATATGAATGATTGTATATGGATCACAGAGATTAGATTTTAGTTAAAGTGTAAATATGTAGACGTGTGTCTGTGGTCTATTAAAATAAACATTTGGGTTTAAAACCAGTGATTTAGTTTATAGTCAGAGTATTGATTTGGTAATGAGTATCATGATACTACACTTGGTATCAGTATGGAAATCAAAATGCTGGTACTGTCACAACCCTAACCCTGGACAAATTACACATTGTGTTGATTTTTAAGTTTCTACAGGCAAGAAACTCTTATTCATTGTTTCTGTTTATACGAACAAACCTCAGTTTAACTTACTGGAAAAACATAAAACATTCCATATAAATAGGTCAGGACCATGAAATGAGTCTTTTCTGGTGAAATAAATCATTTGCCATGAAATGCTGTGATTGTAAATGTAATGGGATTTAATTTTGTAGGATCTGAAAATAGCATGTAGATATTATGTGACATTTTGGATTCATGTTGACTGACAGTAGGGGCATCCAGAGTGAAGACACTTTGATACCAAAGCAACTAATGGTCTACTTTCCCTGTTTGAGTGAGCTGTGCCCTGCAGAAATGAGATTCTACATCATAGCTAGTAATGTTAGGATTACTAAGAGGGAAGGCAAATAAAGTTACTGTAGTCAGGGGCGTAGCACCAAATTCTGGGCCCTATGCATAAGCAATGCCCAGGGCCCTGCCCCCTATTATTGACATATTGACATAGGGATTTATAGTGAACTGAGATGCTGGGGTTGTCATACCACTGCTCACGCAATCACTCAGGATTGTTGACGGTGAGCAGAGGGATGCCAGTGTCTCGGGGAGCTCCCATGCCTGTTTACCTTCTGGGCCTCTCCTTTTAGGTAGGCTGTTCTAGATAGTTCTGCCGGAGTCAATAGCCACACTCTGATATGTCTCATAATTCCTCTGCTTTATCAATCCAAACAGAACGAATTCCATTTTTGTCTTTTCTGAGTGAGTGATTGCCCACCGGTCCAGTCCAAGGCTGATGGAAGACTGATTACTATTCTCTGCATGATGCTTCCCTGGATCAGCTGCCCACCAACAACCAACTACTGTGGCCTGCTCCAGATGCCCTACTCTACTGCCCACATTGGAGTTCATATGGACTTTCTGGCTGTTATCATTGCTACCACTGTCATCATCATTCCTGTCCCACTACTGTCACCATATCAGTTCACCTGAACATTACAACAAGATCATATGATTATGATTTATCACACTTAGAATTAGCAGACCAGAGGAGGATGGGTCCCCCATGTGAGTCTGGTTCCTCCCAAGGTTTCTTCCTCCAGCTCTGAGGGAATTTTTCCTTGCCACTGTCGCCGTTGGCTTGCTCACCGGTGATTAGGGATTAATAATTTGATGTTTGTTATTACTAAACCTGTAAAGCTGCTTTGTGACATCAGTTGTAAAAAGCGCTTTATAAATAAATTTTATTTGATTATTATTAAATATTATTATTTTTTAATATTTAAAGAAAAATAAAATTCCAGACTCCTCAAGGACTGTAGCCAATAGACTGTGTGTGTGTATGTGTGCGTGTGCGTGTGCGTGTGTGTGTGTGTGTGTGTGTGTGGAAAGCACTTTGATTTAAAATATGAGAAAGATGTTTGCACATGCGCAGAAATTTGTTGTTTGTAAAGAATGTATTGCCTTATTTTCACCTCTAACTCGTTCAAACTTTTGTATACATACTGTGCATTTGTGTAAATTTGACCTTTGGCTAAAATATTGCTTTGAATTAGCTGGAAATGTAAAAATACAGCATGACGTACAACTTCTATTGATTGCATGATGTGCTGAGCAAAACCTACACTTGGCGATGTGGCCTTCAGCTGGTTTTGAATAGACAAGCGCCTTTGCATGCCCACGTGGAATGGGCACCATGAAATTGGCATCCGACACAGTTGATGAATAAATCGAGTCTAACCTATAAATGGTGCACAAAATGTCCGTCTCTGCAATCATCTGCTGACAGAAGTACGTTACGTGCTGCAGAAATAAACTGTGTCTAAAGAACATCACGCAATCACAGTTAGTTTGGCGAACAGGGCCGATCAAAGTAGATGCATCTTAAATTGATTTCTGCTGTCCAGCAGCCAAAGCGTCCGCCGGCTGAGAAACCAATTTACATACTGATAAAAGCCAGTGCTAAAACGGGCAGTGAGTTGGCAGAGATGTAAAAATAGTGTCACTGGGTGGGTGAGAGTGAGAGAGACACACACAGGCACACACACAGTTGAGAAAACTGTCCATGTGTGTGTGTGTGTGCTGGTTGGTTGTTCTAGAACACAGTGCAGAGTGAGAGTCGTGCACCAAGACATCTGCGCTGCAGACAGAACCTTCCAGAAAAAAAAGTTCTCTCAGGAGAACACACACATACGTACACGTTGGGTAGTGCTACATTTGTCGGGACATTACACTGACATGTATAATACTGCACTGGAGTAATCTCAATATTTAAACCTAAACCTAATCTTAACCTCAGTAACCAAAATGCAGTCTTACACTTAAACCTAAGCCTAATCTTAACCTCAGTAACCAAAACACAGTCTTACACTTAAACCTAATCCTAATATTAGCCTCAGTAACCAAAACACAGTCTTACACTTAAACCTAATCTTAACCTCGGTAACCAAAAGACGGTCTTACACTTAAACCTAAACCTAATCTTAACCTCAGTAATCAAAATGCAGTCTTACACTTAAACCTAAACCTGATCTTAACCTCAGTACCCAAAAGACAGTCTTACACTTAAACCTAATTTTAACCTCAGTAACCAAAAGACAATCTTACTCTTAAACCTATCCCTAATTTTAACCTCAGTAATCAAAATACACACTTATATCTAAACCTAAACTTATCCTTAACCTCAGTTACCAAGACAGTCTTACACCTAAACCTAATCCTTAAACTCAGATGTTTTTCTTGAAAAACACGTTGCTTGATGTTCCTTGAGGTTCCTACAGGAGCTTTATGACTATGAACAGTCCTTGCTAAGAAAAGTCTGTCAGCTAAGAATATGTTCTCCAAATTTTCCAACTTCACACTCACAAATCTCAAAAAAATATTCCAAACTGTTGCTCTTCAGGATGTTATAATCTGCTGCTTTCATTAGCATTATAAATAACTTAATCTTCATCACATAAAGTAATCTTTATTACATTCACACACAAATAGATGAATAATCTTCTAAACAGCAGTATTTGTCTGCAACTTCCTGTTTCTCAATGTAAAAATAAAAAAAAATCCCCTAGTTAAAAGTACTGGCATCATTATTGATATCAGAATATTAGCCTTGGTATTCCTGGATATTGCTTTGAAAAGAAGATTAGTGGTATCATCCATCCCTTATAAGAATCCATCAAGTAATTGTTTAAAAATATATTTTTACCTATAATTGAATTACAAACCGGATTCCAAAAAAGTTGGGACACTAAACAAATTGTGAATAAAAACTGAATGCAATGATGTGGAGATGCCAACATCTAAGATTTTATTCAGAATAGAACACAAATCACAGATCAAAAGTTTAATCTGAGTAAATGTAACATTTTAAAGGAGAAATATGTTGATTACAAATTTCACAGTGTCAACAAATCCCAAAAAAGTTGGGACAAGTAGTAATAAGTGGCTGGTAAAAGCAAATTGAGCATGTAACGAACAGCTGGAAG
>BRDA01015397.1:0-12296 GCA_036984385.1 Crenuchus spilurus | reverse complement strand
CACCTTTCTGATCTACTCATTTCAACTGACTGTGAAAACTGCTTTTTCAAAAAATCCTTATTCTTTGACATATAACTTTTTAAACTGTAATGCAAGTAGTTACTTTCCCTGGTAACGAGTTACTTTTATTATAGAGTAATTCAGTTATTAACTAAGTTACTTTTTTGAACAAGTAGTGAGTAACTATAACTAATTACTTTTTTAAAGTAACGTTCCCAACACTGAATATATCTAACATGTTTTCAGTAGATGGTAAACAGCTAAGGCCTATAGGTTAATTGTCAAGATTTAATTTAATTTATCAGAAGCAGAATTCTGAGCTAAAAAGCAGTGACACTGTCCTACAGCACCCTTCTACCATAGAAGATTGAGTACATGGAGCTGCAGCATTTGTGGATTTTTCTATAATCTACAAAGAGACAGAAGAACAAAACATTTTCATCTGAAGTATGCAAAATGTGTTGCAATGGAAAATTCTGGGTGACCCCAAACTTTGAAGTCGTAGTGTATATAGGATTGTTTCTTGTCTTGTGTATTTTGTATATAATGACTGAGCAAAAAATCTTTGTATATATAAATACATACAAAAAGATCTGTGTGTGAGGTGAAATTTTGAATGTCTTCTAAACAAATCTGTTGTTTTGATATGTTGTTATTTACAGCCTGTCTGTTTATCTTAGAAAAGTCATGGAAGAAGATACACAAGCACATCCTCAATCAACACACACAGGAAGAAGCAGATCCAGACCAGCAGAGTTCCTACCATATGTAAGAACATGACATACACATAATAGAAGTCTTGTTGGTAGGTTTAGTCAGTTAACTAAAAGTATGCCTCTTATAAGATTTGGACCTTCTGTTCCAAAAATGAGTCACCTTGTGTGTTTAAAGTGGTAGTCACTTTAGGGTGTGTGTGACGGGATTCTCACATGTACAGGCTCTGTTCTCTCTTCCTCACAAAATGTGAGTAGGTGAGTTTTCAAGCTGTAGATAAAGGTACTCAGATGGGGAGTTCATTATTGCAGTAAGGGCAGCGCAATTCTTAACAACTCGTTCAATTTAATGTTGACTTAAGCCGCCCACAAATAACAAGATGGTTTTATTTCACAATTTGTAGGTTGGCAGGCACTCAAGTTACCCAAGTCTAGGTGTAAAAACACTGTAAAAAGTGAGTTTATATGTTTATTATATTTTTGGTACTTAAAAAAAAACTTTCGTTTTTGAAGTGAAACGATGAGACTACTGAAAATGTCACTTTTACTTTACCACTCCTCAGTCTATAGCAAGTGATGTTGACTATCTGATTATTAGAAGAAGATTAAAGAGGATGAATTTGTCTGTCATTTCAGAAGCATGTCCCATTTTATTTAAGCAGCTTTGTAAATACTTTGTTTGAAAGAGCTTCAAAGGAAGCCTGTGCTTATGTGTTGACCAAACTAAATCTCAAACATAGCCCACAGTGTTGCTTTGTTATAAATAGCAGACCACACAGTGGACCATTGAAACATGGAACTCCATCATCAAATGGTTACCCAAAAAGCCTTAGAGGAGTGCAGCCAGAGTCATGGTGCCAGTTGAGGAAAACAAGGGTGAAACTCAAGATTGCAGGGATAAAAAAGTGTAATGAAGAGAAGAGGGATGGCTCTGAGAAGAAGACTGGTGGAGTGAAAGTCCCTAAAAGGAAAGAGTTTTGCTGCACGCTTTGTGACAGGTAAGATATAGTTAGATTTGTTTATTATGTATTGTTTACCTAAAAACGATGCTTGTAGGTTTCTGACAACATTTGTGACCCTGCCAGGGAAGACTGTGTCAAAGTCTTTTTTTTTTTTTTTCAAATACGAGTTATTAGCATATTTGTAAAGAGTACTGTTAAAGGAAGCCTCACACAAAGTTTCAGCTGATTATCTCTCATATTTTCAGAGATAGAGCATTCTGAGACATAGCGTACAGACACTGACCTCAGTTTATTTGTGTCACAAGACATTAAAACACCAGAAACGCTTAAAAATAAATCCAAATACAGCAAAAATGAAGACTAAAAGATGACGCTGGCAAAAATTGCTCTGTTTACATTAACTGAAGACATCTGACCTGCTCATGTTTGGTGGATGGATACATGAGCTCAATCACATTTCTACAGTGAAGAGAAGTAGTTCAGGAGCCGAATGACACCCAACAAGCTTGTGTACCTCAGCGGTAGAAGTAGTTCTACATCCGGATTTGTGGGGTCACAGAAACCCGTTTTTCAAGTAAAATCAACCTTTTTGGTGAATTAAATTTTTGTTTTTGATCAAAACTATGATAGATATCTGAGACTAGTATCTTTCATTTACAGCAATAAAACCAAGCGGCTAAGTTTTGTCGCTAATGTGAGTGACAGGCTGAACAACACCAAATCTCACTAAGTTGCCCAGCGACTTTGGCTGGGTTTTTCCCTGGCGGGGTCACATTTAAGTAAAGGCTGGAACCTCTGGTCTTTATACAGAATGAGGCTTTTGTTATTTCATGGAATCAGTCTAATGTGGAATTTTGAAAATGTGTATGTTACAGGAAATTTTCCACCAAGCTTACCATGCGTAGACACATGGGCATCCACCAGGGGGATAAACCATTCAAGTGCCTGCACTGTCACTATTGCACACGGCTGAAAGCCTCACTTATTCAGCACATGCGCATCCATACAGGTACAGCACTTCTGACTTGCACTGTTCTATTAGAGCCGTAATGCATTCATTTTGTTCATGTTGCATAAAGTCAGACTATTTTCAAAATGTTATTCTGAAGGAGCCACATTTAAATTTTAATGGATGCTATTTTCCAAACACCACCTTCAACCAACACGAGTTACTGCTGTTCAAGTAGTTGACCCTTAATTGCATTGTCAAGGACCAGCCTGGTTGGTGGTGCAGTTTTTTAAAGCATGAAGAATTGTGTTTATTTTCTACAAATAACACTAGTGTACATGCTAAACTGGAAAAGGTTACTTTACACCATTCAGGCTCTGGCTTTGATTAGTTTTAAGTGTCAAACCCTTAAATATCTAATTTTGACATGCAGTTCCCTTGACTGCATATTCACTTGTTTACACACTTTGTAGGAATACAAGAGTAGGGCTGGCATTTGGTGCAGCATGATGGTGACACCTCTTGTCAACCACTTCTTCGGACCCTTTTTGCTGAGCGAATAAATTGTGGTCATGATGGGGCTATTAGGAGACTTTTCCCACAGTGTCTGCATGAGCTGTGGCAACAGCATGGAAGTGTTCGACAGGACCACAGCAATGCTACCTCACTGTCATGGTGTTGTACAGAGATTTAGAGCCTAATGGAGGCACTTTCAGGAGAATGGTTCCCATGCTAAGGGTTGCCATGACATTTGAATGCCTTAGAGGAAGAATTTCAGACAATAGTTTTCTTCCCTGCTCGCTGTAGGTGAGAAGCCTTACAAGTGTCCTCAGTGTTCCTACGCCTCCATCGACAGGAGCTCTCTGCGACGACATTCACGGACACACACGCAAGAGAAGCCTTACCGCTGCCAGTACTGTCCCTACAGCAGGTAAACACACACATGCTATATATGTTGATATTGCAGCTTGTCCTAAACAGGCAGATGAAGTCTGTATATGACTGTATGTACAGCACTAGCTAAAAATGGTGCTTCTGTTTTGGCAGCATCCAGAAAAAAAGCCTGGACCTCCACTCTCGGCGACATCACACAGGAGAGTCGTTCCCCTGTCCACTGTGTCAGTACTCTACACCAGACCGGCAGTTATTACTACGACATACTCGCAGACACCACAACTCCGAAAAGCCTTCTGCACTAGGGCCGAAGAGTCCTCACAACAACTCTTCCAAAAGACCACGGACGTCCAAATAACATGACTCGAATAAAATTACACCTGCTTTGCATTGTTTTTAACATAGATTTTATAGTATTATGTCATGTTTATACATATTTTTTAAAAACTTTGTGATTTTATTATATTAAATACAGATTTTTAGCTCTTACTAAGGGTTTTTGTATCAAATTTACATTTTCCATTCTATAAAATCCATGATGTCACAACACAAATAAACCCTCCCTCCGCCACCTGAGTGGATAATGTTCCCTGACACGGTTACGGATCACCAACAACTTCATGATTAAAGAATATAATCAAGAAAACATTTTTTTTTATCTGAGTGATTAATATTTTACATCACTTGTTGGTTTTCCACAAACTGTTGGCTTGGTTGCCAGCCTTTACAAAACCTGGGGTTGTTAAAACATCTCTTACTCTCACCACTGAAGTGTCCGTAGCTGTTTTTGTTCTCAGGTGCTGAATCCACAGATGAATTTGTGTTGCAGTGTGAAGAAAAAAAAACATTGTTAAAATGTTTACATGTGGCGATATTGTACTTCGCATCATGATAACTGAATTTCAAACATGTTGTGCTCCACACATCTGTTAACACATAACTGTTTAGAAGCCCTTTGTTTACAAACGTATGAATACATTCTATACTAATTTGGAAATGACACTGAAATAATACTATAATACCCCATAAAGAATAGCCCAGATCATGGTACATGTTAGTCTGAACTTGGTGGGATATGTATGCTCCCTGGCCAATTTATTAGTTACAAATACCTTGTATATACACTCATCCATTTTATCAATTTCGCAATTTCCATATAGGTGCACTTTGTATTTCTACAATTACAGACTGTAGTCCATCTGTTTCACTATACTCCTTTCTTCATCTTTCAATGATCAAGACACCCACAGATAATAATTATATATTATTTAGGTGGATCATTCTCAGCCCTACAATGACACTGATGTGGTGGTGGTGTGTTAGTTTGTGTTGCACTGATACTGCTGGTGTGAAAATGGTACAACAGCCCAAACTATCCAGCCAACAGCATCCTGCAAGCAGCTTCCTGTGACCACCAATGAAGGATGATGAAAACAAACAGCAACAGATGAGCTGTCTTTGACTTTACATGACCCAGCATGACACGTGTATCTAACAGAGTGGACAGTGAGTGGACACAGTGTTTAACATTTCCAGCTTTTTTTATCTGCTTGTACCTGTGCAGCACACGCCAACACCCCACCACCACGTCAGTGTCACTGCAATATGGAGAATGATCCATCCCTGTAGTGGTCCAGATCATTGAAGAGTAGGGTAAAAGGAGGGCAACAAAGTGTACAGAGAAACAGATGGACTACAGTCTGTAATTGTAGAACTACAAAGTGCACCTGTATGCTCAGTGGAGCTTAATGTAGATACTAAGTATGTCTACATAATGAATGCATGTGACCAGTGAGTGTATACCATGAGCTCTTATATATAAACAGCTCTATAAGCTGTCCAATACATTGTACAGTGTAGTGAATGTGGTGGGCTGTTGAATACAGTACACACTGCAGCTTTAGAAAAACACCTGCTTTGTACAGGTCTACACTGAGCTTGGTGGGCTACTGATCATAGCTTTCATTATGTGTGTTGTTTCTCCCAACATTAATCCAATTGAGATAGGATTATCTTACCTGGGGTCTTACTGATCCACGTTACCAGCAGACAAGAAGGGAAACCCTGGAAGGCTTCCAAGTTCAGGTCAGCCAAGATTTATACTGTGCTCCATTTAGAGTAGTGAAGCTGCTGGCGAACGATGTTGTAGCACATACATAATTAACACAGCTAATCGCTGGCTGCCAGGGACTCTAAAGGGGAATGCACATCAATCTGCCTGAGAGGATTTTTTTCTCCAACAACTCCACTGACTTGGCATGAGGGGAGCAAGAAAACCGCTTTCTGCTGTATTTACATGATCATCGCCAGCTGTTTCTACTGGTTTTCTCATATCTTATTGACTACAAGCCGTTTTCTGGTGTTTTTGTTTCCATATTTGAACTCGAAGCCGAATATCTGCTAAACTGAAGTTAGAACTTTGCATTCCACCTTAAATCGTTCAGCAGTTCTATTGAGGCGGCTGGTAGGTGCTGTGGGCGCGTGAACGTAACTGCGGCAGCATTTAAGGTGGAACGAGAAATTCGAAGAACACAAACTTGGAGCTTTACCGGAGAAGTGACCGCAGGCAGAGGTGGAGCACCGGCCCATGGACAGAAGCTCTGTGCAGGAAGAGGAGCTGTTCAATGGAAGAAGAAACTCAGACGTGGAGAAGCTGTGGACAGACTCAACATCAGCTCCAGAAGATGGAGTTGAGGCCATGCTGGAAGGTAATCACTCCTACAGCAGGCATGTCATTACAGACCTTCTCTTTAACATTAAAACATGGTTTTCTTTTCTATTTCAGCACTTCAGAGGATAAAAGAGTCAGAGAAAAGCAAAGACACCAGACTGGTCGAGGTGGAGAAAATACTGAAGAATATAGTCAGTATGTCCCATAAGGTATGTGACAGTCTATGAGGTACTAATACATCTAAATTATTACATTTAAAATCCTTTTATGTCTAATACTAGTGGTATGCATACGTAATTTAATAGAAAACATGTAAAAATACATGTATGTACAGCCTCCCATTAGAAAAAATAGTGAAAGTATGAAAAAAAAGACTTTTCATTGCAGACAGGATGAATGCAAGATATTTCATGTTTTGTCTGTTCAACTTCATTTCATTTCATATACATTCATTTGTCAGTCTTGCAACACATTCCAAAAAAAGTTGGGACAGGGCCAGTTTAAGGCTGAATGAAGTAAAAGTCAAAGTAAATGTAAGAAACACTGCATTTACAGTATTCATTAGCAATTTCCATATACTGTTCCAACTTTACATTATTTGGGGTTGTATATGTAAGTAAGTTATATATACACTCACTGACCACTACATTAGGTACACATACACTCAAAAGTTTGGGATCATACATTAAACTGAACATCTTTGACAACCTGGACTTTATTTCTGTGTGTTTTTGTTTTGATTTGATGATAAAATCCACAAATTCTGCTGCATCAGATACTCAAACGTTTATGTTAGAAGAGTGAGGTAGGACAGAGTCATGTCCAGTGATGTCTCACACACTGTGTTAAACTCCTGGTGGAGATTAAACAGCTGTAGTAAAGCTTCTAAACTCAACAACAACAACAACAACAACTTGTGAAGTAAACACAGTGACACTGTCCTACCTCACCTTTCTACCATAGAAGACTGACTATCTGGAGCAGCAGCATCTGTGGACTTTATTATAGTCTTGAAAAAAAAAAAAAATAATAATTAATAATAATAATAATAATTAATAATAATAATAATAGGGCCCTTCTGAAATAAAAGTATAGATTGTCATGGAAAATCCTGGGTGATCCCAAACTTTTGAGTGGAAGTGAATCTTGTATTTACAGTCATTGTCCATTTTATCAGCTCCACTGACCATACAGGTGCACTTTGGAGTTCTACAATTACAGACTGTAGTCCATCTGTTTCTCTGTATACTGTATTAGTAATGATCAGGACCCCCACAGAACAGGTATCATTTTGGTGGATCATTCTCAGCACTGCAGTGACACTGACGTGGTGGTGGTGCATTAGTATGTGTTGTGCTGGTATGAGACCAGATACAGCAGTAATTGTAGAACTACAAAGTAAACCTATGTGATAAGTAGAGGAGATTAAATGTACAATGAGTGTAGATACAATGAGCCAATGCTTATGGTTCTAATGTTGTGGCTCTTCAAAAGTTGACTTTCCCCCTGGGATAAATAAAGTTATCCGTCCGTCCGTCCATCCATCCATCAATCCATAAAAATCAATGTGTTTCCTTGTGTTAACTTAATGTGCTCTTTTTCCCTTTTCCAGTATTCCCAGTCTGAGGCCATGCTCACATTTTTTCAGACATCTTCCCTTGATTCAGTTCAGCCTTTCTTTCAGAGTCCAGTCACTGTGGCAGGTTTGTCTTCAAGGGCACTTGAAACATCAATATGAAATATATATTTTTTTAAACATTTAAATATATCAAATGCTTTGCTTCCCAGATATATGGAGGTCTAATGGATTCTGCTTGGCCAATACTGAAACTATACTTTATGATGCATATTTATCAAAGAACACTGAGGAATTGCTTCCTGCGCATTCTGCAAGGAGTAGGTAAGACTTTCAGAAGATCAGCGGTGATGTATTACCTCCTGGAGAGCAGACATGCTAGCAGTAGAAGATTTTAATTCTAGTCTAATGTACAATTTCCACTGCAGTAGTTAAGAGTGATGCGGGATCTGTATCTTTTTTCCTGCTTGTTCTCTAAACATCCAGCTCCCTGGTGCTGACGAGGACAAAGATGAAGCATAAGGAGGAACTCGAGTGTAATGAAGAAATGACTTTGTGCTCCAAACTGAATACTGAATCTGGGATTCAAGAGCCAGAGTGTATTGCTAATACACTACAAAGCTCCATTAACAACTGGTCCTTCTTCCAGTTAGAGGCTTGTGAGACAGACATCTTGGAATAACAGGCTGCCCTGTAGTACAAAACCTTAAGTACAGACAACCTTTCTATGAGCACATTGCCATGAAAGAGAGAATAGTAAATACAGTACAGTCTGTACATTTACAGTATCAGTAATGATGCTCATTTTTAGCTGAATCACCTCATCTCATGTTCATGAAACGTTCAAAACAGTGCTTTATGTGCAGTAGGAGATCACTGTAAATAGCTTTAATAGTGAAATAGATTTATAATTACATGGTGCCAAACAGTGAAATAATATTACAGTGTATATTAGGATTTGATCACAACTAAATAAAAGCCACTACACACAAAACTGAGCTGTCTGTGTGTTCTATGATGAGATACTAAGTTCCTGCAGATGAGTTGGCCATTGCTTACATGGAGCAGGCAGAATTGGTTTGTTCACCTTTCAGGTCACTGGATGGAAGATGTTAATTACTGGAGCAAACTCTGCTCTAATTTTTTTAGACCCTACACAATTGATTTGGGTTACTACAGCCACTCAAATGATCCGTTCTGCCTCGTTTTGAGTCAAAGAGCTGCTGTTTGTCAATATGTGCCGGTCCATAGTTGCCATGTTTCCCTGAAAACAAAAAGTGGTGACAATCAGTTAATGACTCCCAAAAATCCATAGCTCATCATGGCCCAGTTTTTCTCCTGGTGCCCCCTTTTAGGGCCAGATTATCTCCCTGTACTATACAGACTGACCCAGTTGAGTTTGAGGAAGGTCTGGCAGGGGTTCAACTCAAACGGAATGTTGAAGGGAAATTCTATGAATGGGGTCACTAATGGTCTATAGGGATGCATGTGTCTCTCTGCTGCTATTTTAAATCCCAGTTGTCAGTGAGAGCATCAGTCCACAGATGTAAAACCAGTCCACAGAACAGTGGATCAATAATACCCTGTGTGGTTTGATCGATGCACATATAAAATGCGAATGCTGTGCAGAGTTATACTCAGACTGATAAAGGGAGAAAGTTGCCAAGCAATGTGGTGCCATTTTCATGTTTTTTATCCATTTTAAACTTATTGGTACTTTGGACTCATTTTATTTGAATATTATTTTATTGTTCTCATTGTTATTGTTCTGAGGGCCCGGAGTGAATTTAGGCAATATTGAGACTCACACCATGAGCCTCCACTCAGCTCGAAGAGGGCATCTTTGCCATCCTGGTGAATCCAACTGCACCACTGGCTTTAAAGAGTCTCTGAGTGCTCATAACAAGATACTACATGTGCCTTTCCATGGGCCGACCCACAGCCATCACCACCATGAGCCTCCACACCCTTTTCCCACAGTGGATGTCCCAGACCATGCTCACTACATCATTGGATCGGTCATCCTCATGGTGGGCATCACGGGTGTGATTGGGAATGCACTGGTCTTCTATGTTTTCTGCCGCAGTCGCTCCCTGCGCACCCCAGGCAACATGCTAGTAGTCAACCTGGCTGTGGCTGATTTCTTCATGTCCCTCACACAGTCACCTATTTTCTTTGTGGCCAGTCTTCATCGACGCTGGGTGTTTGGGGAAAAAGCCTGTGAGCTGTATGCTTTCTGTGGGGGCTTGTTTGGGATCTGCTCCATGATGACACTAACAGCAATAGCTACCGACCGCTGTGTGGCTATAACTCGGCCTCTTGCTCTGCTGGGCAGGGTCAGCCGTAGCAGAGCTGGTGCAGTGCTGGCTCTGGTGTGGCTCTACGCTCTGGGTTGGAGTTTACCTCCGTTCTTCGGCTGGAGTGCCTACGTCCCGGAAGGTCTCCAGACATCATGCTCTTGGGACTACATGTCCTTCACGCCATCAGTACGTGCCTACACAATCCTACTTTTCATTTTTGTATTCTTCATCCCACTGGGAATCATCGGTGGCTGCTACTTGGCCATATTCCAGGCCATTCGATCAGCTCAGAAGGAGGTGAAGGAACTAGACTGCGGGGAGACGCACAAGATGTTTGAACGCATGAAGAGTGAATGGAAAATGGCCAAGGTGGCTCTACTGGTTATCTCACTCTTTGTGATATCCTGGTCACCTTATTCCATTGTGGCTCTCACTGCCACTGCAGGCTATGCCCACCACCTCACTCCTTACATGAACTCTGTTCCTGCTGTGATTGCCAAGGCTTCTGCTATCCACAACCCCATCATCTACGCCATCACACACCCCAAGTACCGAGCTGCTATTGCCCGCTACGTACCCCTTCTCCGCTCTATTCTTTGTGTTGGTGAGAAAGACATGCGCTACTCCTTTAGCTCCACCAGTGGCTCCTCATCTCGCCGGCCAACTCTCACAAGTCAGTGCTCCTTGGGCGTCTGCATCGGGAATGCTGCCCGTGCCAATGGGCGTTGGGGGAAGACTCGCCTGTCCTCTGCATCGGACACCGACTCCTGCTGGACAGAGAGTGAGGCCGATGGCTCCAGTGTCAACTCGCTGCCTTATGTCAGACGAGTGTCTACAGAGATTTCACCAGACACGGCCATCCCTCCCCAGCAGGGAAGCATTAACACAGGCAGTGGGCAGAAAATGGGGCAAGCTGAAAAGGTGTGCAGCATGCCACTGCCCTCCATTACTCTGGAATCAGATATGTCAGATGGAAGCATACTTTCTGATGGTAAAACCTTCCTCCTGTCAGGTAACTGAGAGATTAATGTTGTGCAAAGCTTTGGTTTTGGTATTTCTTCAACTCTTCACTTGCTTCATTGTATAAACTGTATGGTGCAATCAAAATTGCTGTTTAACTAATTCAATTGTTGTCTCTCTTCAGCTTTATCTGCATTTATTCTAATTTTGCCTTGTACAACTTGTAAACTCTATTATGGGTGTGGGTACTTTCTTTGAATATATAGACTCATATTGTATTAGACATTTAGGGCTGGTTTCCCTGAGATCCTAAATGTAGATAACAAAAGTTTATATGTGGATCATATTACAATTATAATACAAGTCCAGCCTTAATTTATGCTCAGGACACCTCTGCTGAAAAAAAGGATCTTAATCGTTTAATTGGGTGACTAATTCTAGATGCATCTAAGGTTTTTTGTCATGGCATCTTAAGGTGTTCTGTACGAAGTAAATGGTCTCTATGTCCCATTACTTGATGGAAGTCATTTTTCCTAGTGGTTAAAATTTTTTCAACAGGTACAGTTATTTTTGTACTGTATTCAAAATATGCACAAACATATTGGCTGTTGTGTATATGTAGACTTAGACAAACATTCTAGGCTGTTCATAGACCATTTATGTCTGATGTTATACTGTAAAATGAATAAAATTGTGAATGCAAACTTTGAGTATTACCCATTTTTATTTTCATTAATATATGAACATTTCTATTTCATAAATATTCATTAATTCTTGCCTTTTTAAATACGGTACACTCTGGTGCACAGCCTCTGCATTTTTTTTGAAAATGAATGTAGGTGGTAGGAGAGCAATTGTAGCAGCGCCACTCCCTGTTGATTTCACCCTAGTCTAAGGCAAGAGTAATAGTCTCTTTAGGTTAAACAGACATCAAACAACATAATAATCAAAATCAGAAAATTCACATTTTAGGCATGAATTATGTAATTTTTCGTTTATTTGGCATTTTTATAAATGTACCTCCAGTGTTTTACAATAAATAGTTTAAAAAGCATTAATATTTAGACCAATGTACTGTAAAAGATAATTCAGTTTCACTAAGCTCACTTGGCATATACAAACCGGATTCCAAAAAAGTTGGGAGACTAAACAAATTGTGAATAAAAACTTAATGCAATTCAGAATAGAACACAAATCACAGATCAAAAGTTTAAACTGAGAGAATGTATCATTTTAAGGGAAAAATATGTTGTTTCAAAATTTCATGGCAT
>BRDA01015395.1:0-13663 GCA_036984385.1 Crenuchus spilurus | reverse complement strand
TTTTTTAATGTTTAAGTTCATTTATTAACATTCATACAATTCTACATGTTTTCACACCTTTAAGTTATACCTGACTACTTGTATTCAAGCCAATGGACCGAAACGCTGGGGGGCGCCGCCATTTTGGGTCGCGCAAAGGATTGTAGGATTGTTTGGGGGTAAGACGTACGTCAGTGAATCCAAACAAGAGATAAAGAATGGGGAAAGGAGACCGCTGCTCTGTTTTTGGCTGCAATAATGATCGCAGATACAAAGAAAAAAGTTAGTATTGTTATATTTCTATTACTCAGTGTGTGTTATTATTCTGAAAATGTGAGGATTTTACTAAAATTCGGCCTACCACAGCTTGGACCCAGCTCTTGTACAGATCTATATGTAGTACAACCCCCTCATTTGTGTCCCATTTTTATTCATGACTTTAATATTCTGAGCTCTGTCAATTCAACAGTTTGTTATATGAATAATTCAGTACAAAATACAGAAACCATACATATATAGTCACATGTGCAGTCATATTTCGATGATGTTTGTGTTTCCTGAATCCTGGTGTAATTTTTGGTCCCTATGTTACCATTTTTAAACTTCTATTATGTAGAATACTCCACTGCCAATGATTCGTGATAGTAAGAAAAATTGTACCTCGATTTAATCCATCATATTTTCTTTAATATTTAAATTACACAATTCAGCTTTAAGTATAAAGAAAAATTATGTCTGATAATTTTGTAATGAATTATTTATATAACAAACTGTTGAATTGACAGAGCTCAGAATATTAAAGTCACGAATAAAAATGGGACACAAATGAGGGGGTTGTACTAAATATATAGATCTGTACAAGAGCTGGGTCCAAGCTGTGGTAGGCTGAATTTTAGTAAAATCCTCACATTTTCAGAAGAATAACACACTGAGTAATAGAAATATAACAATACTAACTTTTCTTTGTATCTGCGATCATTTTTGCAGCCAAAAACAGAGCAGCGGTCTCCTTTCCCCATTCTTTATCTCTAGTTTGGATTCACTGACGTACGTCTTGCCCCCAAACAATCCCACAATCCTTTGTGCGACCCAAAATGCGGATTAATGTCTTTGTGAAGAGAAATATTCCATATAAGAAATAGCAAGACTCCCATCTGTAGAATAAGACATTATAGACATTATGTTTGACCAAGGTTGTATACAAGACTTTATAAGACTTTGCAAGCATTCACAGGAACCCTGTAGTAGGTACTGATCTATACATAATACAGCATCAATATCTGGGCATGGCTTTACTGTGCTTGAAAGAGAACTAATTTGTTCAACTTTTGTCTGATCTTTTTACCTAATAAATCATTTTAAAATGAATACATACTTGAGGAATGTGATCCCCTGGTCTCTGCTGACAGAATTAAACAGCAAAACAAAACATTGCAGCTCTTTCGTTGTTTGTAAACGCTGGCTTCCTTCCGATCTTGTCCTGCTTCAACACAACATGGAGACTCCTTGCCGGCGCGTTAAAAAGTCACGTGTGTCCTATAATATAGTAATACAGATCATTGGTTGCAGGTCTGTATCGTCTCTAACGCGCTAATGTCCTTCCGCTCGTAATTCGGTACGTCGCTAAACTCTGTCCGGGTACAGGAGGGACTTCCTCTCGGAGACTTAGCGGCAAGACAGTTCAGTGGTGCAGACTGTGCCAGCCGGTCACTCACACCGCTTACTACTCAGTTGTGTGTGGTGTTGAGCTTTTGTCACAAGCAGGAGCGCCATGATTTTGCTAAACAAACAGCGAAGCTGTGACTGGGCCTAGCTGCTAACCCGGCTAAGCTAACAGTAAAGTTCAGCGAGAATCACACTTGCTGGTGTAAATACAAGTAATCCAGCACATTACTGTCACTTTACTTGTTTCATGGTATTACAGACATTTACATGATAACACGTCCGTATAAACTGCTGTTCTGTTGTTCATAGAAACAAACACTTCCTCTCTCGTAGCGTCTTTTTTTACACGACTACTGACTGCAGCACCGCAGACAAGCCCCTGACTGGACTTATTAAATTGTCACATACAGATTACATACAGAGGAACATCAGTTATTAGGTTCTTAAGTGCCTGATGATAAACGAAACGAACGATAACTGAAGCAATATTTCCTGAAATAAATTATGTAAATCCAATTAATCAATTCCAGACACTATAAAATATGAACAAAGCATTTATATAGAATAACTTTAATTTTACATACAGAAAACGATGAGAAATGGATACAAAACACTAATGAAATGTATTAATTTACACCTAATATCACTCTCTATTTTAGTTTGCCACTTTGTTTTGTACACCCGTTCTCAGCTGCTATTTGTTTTGCACCCTTTTCAGTCAGTAATGTGATGTGTATGATGTGTTAGTGTGTATCAACAAGAAACAATGAGAAACAAAGCCAGAAACAGAACTTTGTGCTGAGCATAGCTTGTTATCTAAATAACCCTGCTTCTTCTCACAACCTCTTAGTAAACATCAAGGTCTTGTTGCTTTTCCAAAAGAACACATATTTGGATGTTTTAGTGCATTTATTATTTATTAACTAAATGTACCATATGGGGGTCACTTAAGTCTTTCATGAATAATGTCATTTTAGATCCTTGGAGTTCCTGTTTTAGGGAACATGATGCCAGATGAATTGAGCTAAAAAAAAGATGAACAAAGCAGTAAATAGCCATATTTATCATGAACATAATACATTATAAACATGTCTTAAAATACAAAAAAAGGAAAGATTTTTTGCATGTCTGTTTCAAGAGGATGCATTTATGTGGAGTATGCACAAGTTTCAGCCTAAGGAGTACGTTTTTGTTTTGTATATGCAATATATATTTAATTACTGCTTATTGTAAAGTAACACTAGTGGCAATTAGACTGTAAAGGCATTCAGTAAGCATCAATGAATGTACATATTTGCTTGTAGAACAGCTTCTCCTCAAATCTTGCTAGCTGAGAGTAGGATTAGAGTAGGATGTGCAGGGAGGACAGAATTAAGATAGTTATAAAATAAACATTGTGTGTGTGTGTCAGTTGTTTTGAACTAACATAAGTGTTGTGTTAAATCTTGTCATTTTTTTTCAAAAACAGTGCCCTACCCTCTTCCTCCTCACCTAATCACTTGCAAGATTTGAACTTTTTAGATTTATAATGAGTGACCGATGGGTCACAAGTCACTCTGGTTGTGTGGTTGTGTGTGTGATAAAACAGGAGGAAAATACATCATATAAATGTGAAAGAGCAGTGACAACATTTTTCTTTGGCATATTGTGATGGTACGGGCTGGTTGGTAAATAAGAGACTTTCACTGTAAATACTCTCTGGACACTAGCGTCAGTGTTGTTTCAGGAGCAGCTTTGTGTGTGTGTGTGTGTCCATCCTCGCTGTGTGTCATCCATCCCCAGCTTGTCTTCCTGATATAGGTCTTGTTCTGTTCAGTATTGTCTAAAGTGAACAAATTCACATGTCTCCTTCACAGACACCACAGTGTGTGTGTTTGTGTGTGTGTGTGTATATATATATATATATACAGTAGTAACCCTACTTACGAGTTTAATCCCTGCAGGAGCCGAGCTCGTTAGCTGGTTTGCTCATTAGCTGGATGCATTTTCCCCATAAGAATACATGTAAAACTGACTAATCTGTGTCAGCCGGCCAATGTACAGTATACTTTAATATGCTAAATAATGTGTTTATATGGGTTTTTAAAACATAAACGAGACGACGACGGTGCTCGTGTAGGCTGGCGGCTAAGGAGGGCAGGAGGACAGGCGTACGTGTATGGCATGGTTACACTTATCATATGAAAAGTAAAATTTATCTAACTTTCTTGTTCACTACCTTTTGCTGTCTTTGCATCACTTCCACTGGACAGCGGTCAAAGGTAATGACCTACCTCTTCTTCTACACTAGCATCTAGGGGATGCTACGACCACCGCGCCCCCAGCGGTTGGCATACTTGAACTAATTTATGCTACTCGTTACTTGGAATTTTATTTGTTACCTGGAACAAAAATATTCCGAAAATCTCGACTCGTTACCTGGAATACTTGTTAGTGGAGATGCCCGTAAGTAGGCAATTAGGCCCTTTAGTTTCATATGGCTGTGAAGTATTTGTTTGCTGTTTATTTTACTAAATTACCACTTTAATATATTAACGTAATCATCTTACCATGTTAGATGTCAAGCCATGTTTTACAACCTATAATTCTGTAACCATTTGTGCTGATGTCTTAACAAAAAATAAAACTGTATTCAAGTATTGTATAACCTCAGCGTTTTGAGTATAGACAGTTGCAGGTAATATAATTACATTTATCTATTGCTAATACAAAATGTGATGCAGGAATATTTGATAAGAACAAACAGCTTAAACAGTTTATTAAAGTTTTATTTAAGTTCTCATTCTGGTAAAATTCCATGTTCAAATCTTATCAACACTAAATAGACAATAAAATCAAAAGAGGAAGAAATTAAAAAACTCCTAACACTAAATTTCTGTCAAACAATAGAACCATTTAATAATTGAAGATGAGACTGATTTGCTATAAACCTACAGCTGAAATTCTGAATTACAGCTTTATGATTAATGACCAATAACGAGTGATGAATATGTTATGGTGCTGTGGTGGGAACAAGTATAATGGTACATTAGCCATTTGAGAGCAAAGATTGTGAGAAATTAGAGGAAGTGCTCTTAGTGCTGCGAATTCAATAACCCAGACTCCCTCAAGCTAATCAGTGCTGATCATACACACTAGTTAAAACTCTTTATGTAAGGCCTTTCAATACAGCAGCCCAATTATACACAGGTTATCTGTAATGGTACAGTGGGCATAAATAACAGTTCAACAAAAATGTGATGACAAAAGTGAGTCTTTTGAGAGTTCTTCTGAATTCTGAACACTGACTGTAGGTAGACATTGGACACTGTAGAAAGAAGTTATGAGAAGGTTAGGAATAACTGAAAATGGTCCACAGCATTGTTGTGCAGGTATGTCAACTGTGCAGCAGTCAGATATAGTTGAACAGGAGGGGAGCCTCTGTCAAACTGTATAAAGAAATGGTTTAATTCATTTGCCAATTTGCACTTATACTCTTGCTTGTTTGAGGCTTTTTGGTCAAAGCTTTCACTACAGCATAGTCACTACTTTGTATGAATACGCTTGTGTGCTTGGAGATTACAATTCTGAATAAACCTCTTCCCACACTCTGAGCAGTGATACGGTTTCTCTCCTGTGTGAATACGCTGGTGTGCTTGGAGACTACTTTGTTGAGTAAAACTCTTTCCACACTCTCAGCATTTATATGGTTTCACTCCTGTGTGAATACGCTGGTGTGTTTTGAGATGACTCTGACAATTAAAACTCTTCCCACACTCTGAGCAGTGATACGGTTTCTCTCCTGTGTGAATACGCTGGTGTGCTTGGAGATGACTCTGATAATTAAAACTCTTCCCACACTCTGAGCAGTTGTACGGTTTCTCTCCTGTGTGAATACGCTGGTGTGCTTGGAGACTAATTTTTTGAGTAAAATTTTTTCCACATTCTGAGCAGTGATACGGTTTCTCTCCTGTGTGAATACGCTGGTGTGCTTGGAGACTACTTTTTTTGAATAAAAGTCTTTCCACACTCTGAACAGTAATACGGTTTCACTCCTGTGTGAATAATCTGGTGCATTTGGAGACTAATACGGTGAGGAAAACTCTTCCCACACTCTGAGCAGTGATATGGTTTCACTCCTGTATGAATATGCTGGTGTGTTTGGAGATTACTCCGCTGATTAAAAGTCTTCCCACAATCCGAGCAGTGGTACGCTTTCTTTCCTGTGTGAATACGCTGGTGTGTTTTGAGATGACTCTGATGATTAAAACTCTTCCCACACTCTGAGCAGTGATACGGTTTCTCTCCTGTGTGAATACGCTGGTGTGCTTGGAGACTACTTTTTTGAGTAAAATTTTTTCCACATTCGGAGCAATGATATGGTTTCTCTCCTGTGTGAATACGCTGGTGTGCTTGGAGACTACTTTTTTGAGTAAAACTCTTTCCACACTCTGAACAGTAATACGGTTTCACTCCTGTGTGAATAATCTGGTGCATTTGGAGACTAATACGGTGAGGAAAACTCTTCCCACACTCTGAGCAGTGATATGGTTTCACTCCTGTATGAATATGCAGGTGTGTTTGGAGATTACTCCGCTGATTAAAAGTCTTCCCACAATCCGAGCAGTGGTACGGTTTCTTTCCTGTGTGAATACGCTGGTGTGTTTGGAGATTACTCCGCTGATTAAAAGTCTTCCCACAATCCGAGCAGTGGTACGGTTTCTCTCCTGTGTGAATACGCTGGTGTGTTTTGAGATGACACTGACGATTAAAACTCTTCCCACACTCTGAGCAGTGACACAGTTTCTCTACTGTGTGAATACGCTGGTGTGCTTGGAAACTACTTTTTTTGAGTAAAATTTTTTCCACACTCTGTGCAGTGATACGGTTTCACTCCTGTGGGAATACACTGGTGTCGTTTGAGATTACTCTGTTGATTAAAACTCTTCCCACACTTTGAACACTGATGTTCGCCTGTTTTTTTCAGTATTTGTTTGTGAAATGTATCACAATGCAGAGTATCAGAAGATTGTGAAGTTTTACTGGATGCCACATTCTCTTCTTTTATCTCTACTGATTTCAGCATGGTGATGTATTCCTCTTGGCAGTTATCTCCTGAGGTTTTTGTGGAAGCTGGCACAAATAACAAGGTAAGTCTTCCAACAGGATGGTGTTAATTCCTGCAGGAGAAAAAAATTAAACATGTAAATTTCAAATGTAATAGAACATTTGTAAGCAGATATTTTTAAGAGATCAGAACGTCAAATATCAGAAATTATTTCTGAAAGTCACTGTGCTATTAAGTATTGTAATTTTGTTGTGAAACCGCACTAAGTCACTTTATATATTTGACACGATTGACCATACTATTCTCATAGAAAGACTAAATAACATGGTTGGAATTACAGGAGCAGCCCTTTCATGGTTTAAGTCTTACCTTACAGACCGATATCAGTTTGTTAAAGTGAATAATATCTCCTCTAATCATACAAAAATGCAATTTGGAATTCCACAAGGCTCCATTTTAAGACCTCTATTATTCATACTATATATGCTGCCACTGGGCAGAGTTATTAGCAGACATGGCATTACCTTCCATAGTTACGCTGATGACACACAGCTATACATATCAGCTAAACCAAATGATAAATCAAAACTAAAGAAAATGGAGGACTGTGTAAAAGATGTGAAGCACTGGATGACGAACAATTTCCTTTTACTAAACAGCAACAAAACAGAGGTCCTCCTCCTAGGTCCAAAATCAGCTTTAAATAAGGTATCTGACTTAATATTAAATTTTGCTGACTCCCCTGCTCATCTAAGCTCATCTGCCAAAAATTTGGGTGTCATAATTGACTCAGACTTATCATTTGATCATCATATAAGTCACATTACAAAAATAGCTTTTCTACACCTTCGTAACATCTCTAGGTTAAGAAATGCCCTATCTCTACCTGACGCAGAAAAATTAGTACATGCTTTTATTACTTTAAGATTAGATTATTGCAATGCATTATTGTCAGGATGCTTCAGCAAAAACTTGAATAAACTCCAGTTAATTAAAAATGCTGCAACCAGAGTCCTCACTAAAACAAGGAAATTCGATCACATTAGTCCAGTCTTATCAGCCCTACATTGGCTTCCGGTTAAATACCGTATTGATTAAAAAATCATTTTATTAACATATAAAACACTGTATTGTCTCGCCCCTGAATACCTGCAAGAGCTTATCACACGCTATGACCCACCAAGATTACTCAGATCCCAGAGTGCCGGTCCCTTACTAGTTCCGAGAATTCATAAGGCTTCAGCTGGGGGAAAAGACTTCTCCTATATAGCCCCACGATTGTGGAATTCTCTTCCAGCTAGTGTTCGGGATGCAGACACAGTCTCTACTTTTAAATCAAGACTCAAGATCCACCTGTTTAGTGTAGCTTTTTGTAATTAACCTCTCCTTTCCAGTTACTGTCGTTAAAGGACTTCATGAACACAGGGAGCTGCAGAAATCTCAGACACTCAACGATATTGTGCCAACATGCTGGAGGTTGATGATGGCGATATGGATGGATACCTGTCTGGTCTGATGACACTCTAATATCTGTTCTTTCTGGTTTTCTTCCTCCCAGCCAGCTCGACCGGATGCCATTGCAATGCAAATATTCACATGTTGTTGTCACATGCTGTTTGTTTTCTTCTCTCTTTTCTGAGGAAATGGCCACTGAAGGGATTTGATGGCTGAATTCTCCTGCAGTCCACAACAGACCACCAGTTCCATTACATCTACTGTGGTCAATTCCTTCTGCTCCAAGTTGGGTTTTCCTGAGGTTGACACCAGACCTGCTGCTCACTTACATTGGACTAAAGCTCTAATGCTACTGCATTTTAAATTATGATACCTAATATGAATGCAATGATCACTATTATTAATATCATTCGTTATATACTATAGCACAATGTCAGATCTAACTAAGGATGTAAATCTGTGTCAGTAGTTTGATCAGAGGAGGATGGATCCCCTTTGTGAGTCTGGTTCCTCCCAAGGTTTCTTCCTCCAGCCTTGAGGGAGATTTTCCTTGCAACTGTTGCCTTCGGCTTGCTCACATCGGGCTTAGATTTAATTTGTTTGATATTAAATATGTAAAGCTGCTTTGTGACAACGCCCATTGTAAAAAGCGCTATATAAATAAATTTTGATTTGATTGATTGATATATATTCTTATTTACACAGAATGCAATCATTAGGGTTCTGAGCACGTAACGCAAGGAAACCTATTGTTTTTGTTCCGATTCTTCTTCTTCTTCCCAAAGACGAATCGCGTAGACCAAACCGTAAGGCATAGAGACACGAAACTTGGTAAATTGGTAGTAGTCTCCCCCGCTACTCAGGCATTCGCAATCAGCCAGATTGGCCTTTATGGGGCGCTATTTGGTCATCTAACTCAAATACCGTAAGGCCTAGAGACAAAATTTTTTTTTTTTTAAATGATTCCTTGGCTCAAACAAAGTTAATTTGCCATTTGGACCATCAAGCTCAGCCCACTTAGATTTTTTGCTAATTTGCATAATATGTGAAACCAACTTTTGCGAACCAGTCCTAGGATTTTTGACCAGTGCTAAAATACCTGATATCGTAATGTTCAGAAGACAGGGAAGCTCAATAATTATCAAAAAAACATTGAAATTTGTGAACAAAATGGCCACCATATGCAAATTAGTGCTACAGAATTAGAGCATATTCTACTTAATCAGCTGTTTCTCTGGAACGCTTATGAATATTGTGATGAAACTTCATATATTGATTCAGGACATGATTGTGAGGAAGCCTTTAAGTGGTGGCGCAATTTTGTCAATAGGGGGCACTGTAAATGCTAAATGTCTGTTTCTCAGCTACCGTAAGTTGTAGGAAGCCAAAATTTGGCAAGCTGCATTTGTATGCCATACTATAAGTGTACAATTAAGGAAACATTGATAATTCAAAAACTGACAATGCTATTAACCAATCAGCTGTTAGCAGCCATTTGATAGGCTAAACAATCACCGATCAGGACGAAACTTGACTACTATGTCTAGCTAGGGACTTCTTAGTAGTCTGCAAAATTTTAATCGATTTGGCCACTAGGTGGCGCTATTCATAAAAATCTAGCATTTTGCAAGCTACGTTAAAAGTACTGATGTACAATTTGATTATTATCTTTGCATAGAGACAAACAATTTTGCCTATATAAGTGTGTAACAATATAGTAGTATTTTGGCGTAATTGATATGTGATTAAAAATTTCACTGTTCGAACTAGTCACTGGATTTTTGCCCAATCCTCACAAGTATATTTGCGTTGTAATCTGCGGAGTATGTAGGTCAATAATTATTTTAAAAATGCTGAAATATCAATAAAACATGGCCACCATGTGCTAATTAACCCTACTGGATTGTGTAATTTCTATTTAAACAGCTGTGCCTCATGAGTCCTTAAATCTACTTTCACGAAACATTACAAGAATATTAAGTAAGCATTTCTGTTGTAAGCTGCAAGACCTGGTGCATGTATGTAAATAGGGGGTACTATAATGGCTAAATAGCTACTTAATGTCATTACAGTATTAAGTGGTTCGTCCATTTTTAGCATAACTACACAGTTTCCTTTATTCGGAGTAGGCTATGTAACAACGGCAGATAGATATTTTCATCAAAAATAGTCCAAAATTTGTTTAACTTATAATTTGATGAAAGTAGCATTTTTTAAACTTGTCCCCAAACTTTTGACTAATAATGTCAACCTTGATATTTTCACAATCTATTGAGTCTATACATAAATTATCAATAAAATCTTGAATTTTTCACTCTTTGGTGTTTTATTCAACTTTTCATATATGACCGGCATAGTTTATGCAAGTCATGTTTTCAATGAATTGGCTGTAACTCACTGCTTTGACCGACTATAAAATCAAACTAAACTCTTCATTTAGGACACAAGTTCAAGCAATTCTTGGCATGTTTGTACACTTTAGGCTTTTATAAGGTCACACAATAGTAAAAACATAGTGCTTATGCATGTGACAGTGAAGCATATTAAGGTGTTTGCATTAAAGACAACACTTGTAAAGTTTGTCGTCTGAATAATACAATTGTATAGCTTTATGTACCAAGGTCAAATGTGCTTGACCTTCTGTTGCCATGAAAGCCTTAGTATTAAACCATATTCTGGCAACTTGAGCTATTATATGCCACATTTTGCGAGAAACCCATAAATTGCCGCTCGCAGCTATATTTCTGATTGTTACTTTTAGTTCTCTGTTTGTTTCCCTATTTCCTGTCTCAGGCTTCAAATTTTACATGACAAAAGTACATTTAATCTGCAAATTCCATTACATATTTAGTGTCGGCAGTAGAAAAATTATTTGATTTCATCCTGAAAGTGAAGAAATTGTTTGATGAACTATTGGAAATCAAGTATCTTCAACACTCTCCTACATCATTGAGGTCAGGTCTGATTTCACCCCCCGAGAGCTGACTCCACACGGTCTCGGCCTGGCAGTAGAAACCATTTTTTTAAACCAGGAAATCTGTGGGGCCACCTTTGATCTGACCCCCAGACACTGTTGCTTTGATAACATCACACAAATGACTTGATCAAAGGGCTCAGATAACGGCTCAGATAACAGCCTCTCAGTGACACCAGTGGAGCCAGGATGAGAGTCAAGAATTTACGACCTCCAATCAAGAAATTCATAGACTAAAAGAAAGTCATGGAGCATTCCCTAAAACTCATTTTATACAACACCAAACTGAAAATCTGCCTACTTTAAACACTGTAGCTGTGTAAAAGCTCTCATTTGATACCTTGTTCGACTAAGCTAACAACTTTCAGTCAAAATCTGGACAATTAACCAGACACAAGGGAATGCCATACATGAATCAACATCTCCCCCTCCGGGACAGCTGGAGGCATGACAAGTCAACTACCCACTCAAGAGAAATTTCTCACAAAATTTCTAAATTAAGTTATAGACCTATGCTATAGGATTGGTGTGTATAAATCCACAGGATTCATATGCACCGCTGAACCTATGTATGTAAACATGGTTTTGTCATTAGTAAATAGAATATGGTAGCATATTAATACCTTCACATTAGTTGTTAATAATGTATGTATGTTAACAAGTAAATGTAACTTTTCATCAACTGAGCCATACTCAAGGAGATGGATCAATTTGACGATATTGTATACTAATAAGCCTTGAAGTGTACTACAAGTTGAATGTTACCTTGTTTCTATGTATCAAGAAATTGGTTGTGTCTTAATATCTCTAGGCAATTATTAATCTGTCCACTCTACATTGCCAGCATGATACCATGCTAAGCAACTAATTTCCTTAAAAGATTAAACTTCTACGTATAATGGGTTTTGATATAAAAAGGGTTTATATCAAGCTTTAAGGCTAAAGTCCTCTGGAACCGCCCTGGAATGCAGAAGGCAGAATAAATCTGAACCTGGAAGGCGGGACTTTAAGCCTCCCTTTAATTAAAAACTCTCGCAGAAGCTGAAAACTTCGGCTCAGCTCAGACCACCTGAAGAAGGAAACATCGCCGCAGCCAGCCCAGCCAGATGACATCACTGGCTTTGAAAGAAAAGGCTGCAGAAAGAACAGCTTTGAGCTCACCACACCATCAGAGACTTTAACCATCCAGGTTATCCATTCGGATCACCTTGGAAAGAAGCTCGCACTAGCAACTACACTTAAAGTACCGCGCTTCGCTAAGGGTCTCATAGCCCAGTGATAACGCAGTTTATGTTACATGTTTATTGTTTTGCAAGCTATAGATACATAGATATATCAGAATCGAACACCAGGAGCCAGTTCTGAACAAACCGAACAGCCTGTTCAACCTCCCCTCGTTGGATCCAGTAGCAGCGGCTTGGGTCACAATTCACGCATCAACCGTTACAACGGGAAAACCCTCGGAAGAGTAGCCAGAGTGAGCGGAAAAAGGACCTCGCCAGAGCACCTTGCCAGTCTCCACATAAAGTGAGCTAGACGTACGCACCGGGGAGAGAAAGTCGTGGAACGTCAGAAGAGGCAATCAGAAGCCTGCGATGAAAGAACCCGCCCCCTCCGAGACCACGAGGCCAGAGCACCAAAACAGTAAGCCGTTCGTTTATGTTCAGAATTGGCGCCTCATGTGTTTCTTTGATAAATCAGTCACACTCTATAGCTTAGATTAGGTTTAGATCATCTCTCAGTCGCATCTGTCTATATGTCCAAGTTCACCTTAACTTCATTAGCCTTTCAAGTTACAGATGGGTTTCACCTGCTTAATCTGTTCTGAGATGATAGTGTTGTTACGAGTGTTTTATGTGTCATGTTACTTATGTGTTGTGTCTGTTATGTTTATTAAACATTGTATTCTTAACAACATCAGAGTGGTGTGTTTGTAAGATCATTTATTGAACTCTGAAATTCCGTCAAGTCCACACACAAATAAAGGGGAAACTCCATCATATTTTGAAATTCATGAAGGGTCATTAACCCCAAAGTGGGAATTTACCCCATGTGGAGGTGAGTCCGATCGCCCCACCTAAAGTTTCAATTAACTAATGCAGTTTCCCCATTTATGCTGTTGAATATTAATGTGCACGAAAGTGCCCGTTGATGTTTACACTACACATAGAACAGGTAGTGTTAATTCATGGAAATGTTTGAAATCAATTACAGCTTGGTTACTTTAATTAGTCATACAACAACTTGAAAAAAAATATGGAATCACCATGTTGTAAATATTTATTTGTTATGGATCCCTGGGTTTGATAGAATGACTCAATGTTGAGAAAACAATTACCATATCAACCTATAAATCAGTGGCTCTCAGTAGTGGTGGTGGTGGGGCACTCTCCCAGGGAGGCTCTGTGTTCGTGGCTAAGTTGTTTGTCTCGTGTCTGAATTTTTTACTGTTGCTTATATCTAATACTATCACCGTTTGGCATATTGTATTATTTTACACATTAATCATTGTTAGATTGTTTTACAGACTCTCTTACAGGTTT